>BPLR01021064.1:0-60000 GCA_021605095.1 Caerostris extrusa
AAATTTTGATTGCTCATAGTTGGAAAAGTAATAATAAAAAAATTTCTTTTTTATTAACTTCCATATAAATATTAGGTGGTTTTTTTTTTCCCATAGTCTGTTGTTAATTCAAAATTTTTGTTACTTTCTAAAATAATTGCAAAGAATCCAGTAATTGGCATCTCGTAAAATAATGTTAAAAAAATACACATTAATGTTAAAAATTAATTATAAAATATTAATAGAGTTACAAAATTAAGATGATGAACTTATTTATAAATACTTTTTTTTTTTTTTTTTTTTTTTTTTTAACCAAAAATATTTGATTTTCAGCAGGTTAAGCAGCACCAGATTATATGAATTAATAATAATATATTTACAATATCCCACTGAATTTTTTTAAATATTAAATTAAAATCATATATATTAGAAATTAATAATTTAAACTTGATAGAATTCAAAAAAGATATATCACAAAGATCGAATTGATTCAATCTTAACACAGTAATTGAGTGAAATAAGGAAAATATTATACTTACAAAATGCAAAAATACACTTCCAGAACTGAGCTTATGAGGCAATATTTCTTGTTTTTTAATGGGACAAGAAACATTGCTATTTAGTTCAAATAGATAATAGCAATTTGACCTATTAGAAGATACTCTTTCTTCTAATATTTCGAACTTCCCTATAATACAAAAGAAAATTAATTTAAGTTTTTCATATTTTCAATTCAATTTTACATGATTAAAAATTTAGTATTTTAAATAGCCAATTATAAATCTATGAGAATCACAACAACAGTAATAGCAAGGAACATATTTTAACAACTCATTTTCTTTTCATTTACTAATTCATTAATATTAATGAATTGAAAACAAATATTTTTTTCCTTTTCAAAAGATCTTTTTTTTATTTTTTTCATTCTACTTATTTTTAACTTATACAACATTGTTTTTCTACATTTCACACTATTATGTAAAAACATTGCTATTTATATTATTAATTTGGGATTTATGATAAAAAATTTGATAGTTTATATATTTTTCATTGAATGCAAGAAATTTATGATTGAATGGTACATTAATACACAATAATACCAAAGACTTTAACGATGGTTTCAACTGCTTTCTCATATACAACAAAATGTGCATGTATAATTTATATTCAACTGCTATAATTTATATTCAGCAAAAAGCAAAAATGAAGAACAAGACTTTACAATAAGCGAAGCAGCAGGCTCGAATGACTAGGGTCGGCCAAATAAAAAATGGATATAATGGATAACATTGGTTGTTTATAGATTGGGATCATAAATTGTTTATCTACAGATGAAATCATTGCTAAAGCTTTGGAATTGCACTTTTAGTGAAAAACAATCATTTTAACTACAGTTCTGAGTTTGTTTACAACAGTCTGAAGAATACTGTAATATCTATCTAATAGATGTACAATGTAAACATCGAAATTCATAGATATAATAGTAACTAGTATTTGCTTTGAGTGGAATGCAATAAAACATATTACTAGTAAGGCACGATTTTGACATTGCAATGAAGTGGGCTAAAATATTTACTTTACTTTTTTGTTAATCACACATTTAACCAAAAAAATTTTACCTTGTTAGCAATTACATTCCTATTAAAGATAATTTTTAAATTTTAAAATTCAGATTCTGCACTGAGAAAAAAAAAGAAATTTGCAATAAAGATTAAATTATGCAAATATTTGTTTAAGATATAACAAACACATAGCACAATATCAATCACACTATTTATAAACAGTTGTATTAAAAATAATATAGACTTACTTTTAAAATGTCAGGATCACATACAATCATTATCTGTGTGACTCTTTCAGAACCATTACAATGATGTTCATGATATTTATCACCACCATAATATGACAGAAGTATCCAACCAGCTATAAGATGAAAATGCATTAAAAATTACAGGAGATTAAATAACATAAGATCAAATTTTAATGTCTTACAATTACAATAATTGCCACCCTGATATGTTAAAAATGCATATTTATCAAAAAAAAAAAAAAATGCATAGGAACTGTTAAATTAGCAGGGCATTTTATACAACATTTCTTTATAATGAAAAGAATAAAACTAATGAATAAAATGAAAAAACACAAAATGTTTAATAGTCTTTTTTTTTTTCTAATGCAGCCAGCAAATATTTAGATAGTTATCTTTATGCCATAAGCAAGGGCTGCACAGATATTACTCATTTAGCACTACCCAGGAACACGTGTAGCGTGAAGAAATGCTACAGATGTGAATAACACTACCTCCGCAGCACTCTACAATCGTATTAGACCAGCACCTATGGATTAAAGTGGATTATGAACCACTATAAACATCTATGGCACCGCAGGGACTTGATCCCGAAACCTGTGGTACAAGTGCCAGAGCAGTGGCCACTTGGCCATCAGGCCCTTAGTTTAATAGTCAGATCCTAAATAATTATAACTACCTAACATTAATTTATACTAATTAACCAGACAACTTTATCCTGGTAGGTAACACACAATAACGTTTTAAAAAAACTTATGATGTTTGATTTAAGAAACTTATATATGTTATATTTAATTTTACTTATTCCCTAAACAAAAAAAAAGTTTAAGCTGTCTTTAAATTGCTTTAAAAAAAAAATCAAACAATATTTTGCTTCTTTAGCTTTTTTGAATTTATACATCTTGAAACAATAAAATTAACACATCTTATTTATAAATTGCACTCTGGTATTTTCTGCAACAGAATTTACTATTCTTACTGATTAAATTACAGAAATAATTATTAATTTTTTTTAATTTAAAATTTGTTGATCAGATTATGATAAACCTTAATCTTTTGAGAAAGATTTTCACTGTGCTTACAGTAAAAGAAATGGAAGAATTAAAAATATGAAAAGTTCCTAAAAAATGCAGAATTGACATCTACACAGAAAAATATAATAAGAAAATATTTTAATAAAAAAAACACATTAAGAAAATTTTTAAACTGTAATTCCCAATATATAAATCAAAAAGATGAAATAGTAGTTTTACCTTATTACAACTCCTGAAAAAATTTTCAACTACTATATTTCTTCCTGTTATCCACAGTTATATTTTTTGCAAGTAAAAGAAAAGCAAAATTATATAAATTTGTTATTATTTATTTATTAACAATTACATACATTTATTTCATTTGTTGGTACATCACATATAACTATAAATTTAAATTAATTTTTAAAAAACAAGAAGAAAATTACTGTAAAATAAAAATTTGATATTTTATCAAAAGGGCATGCATATAATTTTAAGTATGGCAAACTTAAGTTTGGATTTTTTTTTTTTTTTAATCAGTGTGCATTAATATCTATATCTCATAGAATATAATTAAGAGATAAACAAATTTTAAAAATAAGTGGAAGGAAGGCCAGTATTTTAATACTTCTGACATATATTAAAAAAAGATTAAAATAAACCAAAAAGAAGTATTTACCAATAAATGCTACGGAAAACAAGCAAGTAAAGGTAGAATAAACAAAATTTTCATCAGATAAATGAAGAATTAATATACAGGAAAAAAAAATTGAAGCTTTTAAATTGTAAAGGAAAAAAATTTTTACACATGTTCAAACACTTTGTAACTTTTATGTCTAATAAAGAAATGACATAAAGCCATTAACTTGGCTTTTCCAAAAGCATTTCTAAGTGATAGTATTTTCCAGGTATTTTTCATGTATTTGTACAAACAGCAATTTACCTAAAAGCAGATTTTTTAAAGAAGCAAGATTATTTTCTAACTCAAAAATTCTCACAAACTTTTTATCTTATTTTTTTTTAAAAACATGGGAGGGAAGGGGGTTCCCCACAATGAAATTTCATTTATTATCTTTAGGAATCATTTTCAAGCAGCTTTTATAAAAGAATCCAATACTTCAACAAAAAAAAAAAAAAAAAAAAAAAAATTTATGCAATAACCTATAACACACCGATAACTTATGAGCTTTTATCTAATATATTGTCAGTAGATTATAAATACTGATCATGTGGAAAAATTGGCAAATGGCAGAGCCAGTTGGATTCAAAAGCTTCAACATCATAAAGGAGGAAATATCATTTAAGACAAAATTTTAATTAGAATAAAAAAGAATTCGAATTTTTAATAATTAAAATTTTAAACTACACAAAAAAATTCTGCACTAATTATCAAGCTTTTTCTTAAAGCAAGTTTTGCTCTACATTAACTACAACCCTTAAGAAGTAATCGATTGATCAGTTTCAATCATTCAACTGATGCTTACCATTCCATGTGACCCATGGTTGGACTTAACAAGCGTGAAACTATGTGATTGGTAAAATTCAATAAGAATTCAATTCCAGTTTAAATAAATAAAGCATTTCATAATGGAAAAATAATATTTTTAACATAGCTTTTTTATGTAAAATACTGATATCATTTTAAACTTACTGCCTCCCATGATGTCAACTTCATTATTCTTTCCTAATATGAATTCTTTCTTATCTTTCGCATATTGTACAGCAGCAACATTAGGCCCACTTCCTTCAATATGACCACAAATACTAACTTTATATGTGTATTCACCAGGGGCAACAGAATCCTTAACTTCAAATCTAAAATATACATAAATCACTTAATTCTTAATTTTAATTTACTTTTCCAAATCAATGAAGCTAAAAAAGTTTTATTATTATTGTATTTCTGGTTAAACAAAAATATCTACAATACTTAATTAACATTATAAATAGCATATAAACATTCTATAAAATACTCAATTTGAAAATGTAAGTTAAAAACTAAATATGAAGTTTGAATACATGTGCCTGTCTTACAATTATTTAATATTAGTTTCTATATCACTTTAGGTTTGCTTTTAATTTGAACTAGTATCACCCAGGATACTAGTCAGGATTGCTAATCACCGAGTTTATGGAATAATTCTCGACTCTGTACCTTTTGTATAAAAATAATGCTTCAGCAAGCTGTACAATATCACAAACACATCAAATCTAACTTACAATTAATAAATTGATAATTATTTTAGATGAATTTAAATATTAAGTAAAGTTTTTCACAGAAATTCTACTTGAATTCCTGCAATACACCGTTGATTATGGTCTTTACACATTTTTACAAAAATTGTCATCATTTTATTCTAATTACCTTTACATTTTTTTTTTTTTTCTCAGCAGCCAACTATCATAATCATTAAAAATGATTAAAAGGTTATTTCTACAACATTAAAAAAAAATTTATGCAGTTTCACCAAAATTTGCCCTAAAGCAGCAGTCAGTCAGTACTACTTTTAGTATTTGTGCTTATTATATTACCTATTAAAAATTTTAAATTAAAAAAACTAGCTGAACGTAATACATATATTTAATTCTCCATCCTAATTGAACATTTTATTTCTTAATAATTACTGTCATCAGTTAAAATAAAAGTTTAAATCATTTTGTTTATTTTTTACATTAGGCTTCAATAACTATAACTTTCCACATGGAATATCAAGATCTTAGGTATGATGCTGTCACAGTTAATTTTATAATTTTACAAGCCTATTCGGTTAAAATAAATAGCGAAAAAGTGAAACAAATCTGTAGGAACCATATTAAATTTTCTTATAAAACATATTACAGAATTGTCCACCATAACTGTACATTTTATTTCTTAATAAATACTGTCATCAGTTAAAATTAAAGTTTAAATCATTTTGTTTATGTTTTACATTAGGTTTTAATAACTATAACTTTCCATGTGGAAAATCAAAATATTGGGTATGATGTTGTCACAGTTACTTTTTAATTTTACGAGCCTATTAATTTAAAATAAATAGCTTAAAAAAAAAGTGAAACAAATCTTTAGGAACTCTATTAAATATTCCTATAACACATATTACATAATTGTCTACCGGTGTGAAAAGGATAACTAGAGAACTTCTTTTAATTAAAACAAAAAATGTTTGTTATGGGCAATTTTTTTTTCATCAAAATAAACTATGCGTATTTCGCACGCCTCATTGCAAACTTAAAAAAAGAAAAAAATGAAAAAACTTTTAAGTTGGTAAACATATGTAAAAAATGCTATTATAAAACAAATTTCAAATATTTTTCGGCCCTATACATTAACAATATGCATACAATATTTTTAATTTTATTACTAACTTAGCTTTTACACTTACGTCAAACCATTTAAAGGCTTAATTATGTTAAGAAGTTCCGTTTCTCTTTTAGTTTCATTAGGATTTACAGGTCGATAAATCTCGCAATCTGCTCGGCATGTTGGTAAAATATTAAACAACTGAATCATGAAAAGTATCTCCGCTAAGAAATGTATTGATGCAAAAAACAAAATTCTGGTTTTCATATTCCTTTCTGAATTTTTGATCAGCAAGTAAATAGACTTAAAGATTGTGTTTACTGACGCAACTGTTTCTAAATTTAAATTCTAATAAATACAAACAAAACGGAACGAACATTCATTTTCGAATACATCACATGATAATAATAACAGTAAGGTTACTGCCAAACTGTTTTTTAAATAATATAAGAATTTTTATTTTTTAATTTCCAGAAGTCCTTTTCTTAGTATAAAAATAATTTTTAAAATGTAAATCATGAATTAACATCAGTAATATTTTATTTATCATTGCGAAATTATTTATAATAAAATATTTAAAATATGACATTATTACTTTGAATTTTGATTGGTCATTGATCATATTTTGTTTTTGATTAATGCAAAATCATACTTATATGTAATCTAACTCATACTTGTTCGTTAAATTTAAAATTTTACTTGTAAATTGGAACGATCTGTGTGAAAAATTTCTATTTGCACTAGGTTAGAAAATCCTGTCCTTGGAGAAGTAGCAAGCAAACAGGAAAAAGTATATCTGGCTGTATTATATCCGGTTGCATTTTTTCGTTGAAGCGCAAATTTTGAACACGGTAAAGAAATATCTGTATTGTATACAGTTTCTACGTTACTCATACTATTTAAAGCAATAGTTTTATAGAGAGTAATTGAATATTTTATTAAATTTTTTTTTTTAATTTATATACAATAATCTTCTTTATTATATTTTATACTTATCTGATGTTTTAATTCTACAATATGTCTTTCTGTACAAATATTCTACAGGTGATTTTGAAAAATAAGTTTTGCTTCGATATTGATATTAGAGTTTATGTATGCTACACTTTTAAAGCAAATTTTATATTTTTGCTTTAAAGTCACATTTACATTACAATTTTTCTAAATTAATTCTTAATAGATATCAATCATGTTGTCTGCTCATCAAATCTTCAATGAAAACTCAGAAGTTACTTCCATCAAGAATGTGAAAACGAGTAAGTTTATGGGGGTTTTTTATAATGGTTTTCTCAATAATTTTTTTTTTTCTTTTATCAACATGCATGCATGATATTTCAATTACAATCTTTAAAATTTTTTTTTTTTTTTTTTTAGTTGATGCTCATTAATTTTAATATGGGAAAATACTAAAATGATTTGCTGTTAGAGTATCAATTCTGTTCTGAAATGTCTTAGTATCAATTTTAATTTCAATAAATAATTAATTATCTATTTAAATTTCAATAGAATTTTTTGTTAAAGTTATGATGTAATTATAAAAAGTTTCATTTATATGAATAATTATCACATGAACTAGTCGGATATGATTTTGCTTGCTACATTTAATTGTTATATTGCTTTATTGTTTAATAGAAAGGAATGTTGCTGTGCCATAAAATTTAATGTATTATAATAGATTGTATTTAAAAAATTTGGAGTTTTTTCCCCCAGAAAATAAGATTTAAAGTTGCTTGTAATTATGTTTTGCAAGTCATTTTCAGGGTAAACATTCAGCAAAATTGTATAAATTATATATTTCTCGGTGAAACGATTACAGCAATACAATTAAATCTTAAATGGAAATATTAGGTTATCAAAATTATTTTTAAAGTGAAATATATCTTATAGTTTAATATAATTTTTTTATTTAATCTTAATACATCATTCATAGGAATTTTTCCCAATTTGATATCTAAAATGTGTAAAGAAATTGAATAAGATTGTGTGTCTTTAATTTTTATAGAATGATTTAAACATTACAAAAATTTTCACATACTGACAAAGGAAGAGGAGGGAAATTATGAGCAATTGATATGAACTGTTAGAAAACAATCGAATTGCTCCCATATTTGTATATATTAACAAGTAATATGTTTTTTTTTTTTTTTTTTTGGATTCATTTACGGAATAAAAAAAAAATTCCAAATTATAGCAGCATATCAAATGAATGTGCTGTGAATCATCTGTCTTTTGTTTTTGTTAACGGGCCTGGTGGCAGGTGGTTAGAGCTCGGTACCATATGTTTTGAGTTCGAGTTCCAGCAATGCCATGGATGTTTGTAGTGGTTCAAAATCCACTTTAAACCATAGGTCCCAGTTTAATATAATCATAGAGTATTGCGGCAGTAATGGTACTCATGTCCATAGCCTATCTTCAAGCTGCTACATGTTCCCCCTGAGTAGTGCTAAATGAATAACGTCAGTAGAGTCCTTGTTTATGGCATGAAGATAACTGTCTTAAGTATTTGCCAGCTGCATTAAAAAATATGTTTTTATTAGCTGCAGAAACTGTTGCATTTGTGTATAAATTGCCAAAAAGACTACCTCGACAAAGTTTAGGTGCAGTCAGAGGACTTTTGAAGGAAAGTTCTTATTAATAAATAATATCAGAAATTGTGGTTAAGGATTATTTGTATTTATTTAAGAGAGTAATATGTAATTTCAAGAAAGTGCTAATTAAATATTTTTTCTTATAGATACTAATTCCAAAGGACTTGGTTTGAAGAATTCTACAAATATTAATGTTAATCAGAAATCAAAGTTTAGCCTCTTATCAGATCCCAAAAAGCATTCAAATGTGTTAAAGAAAACAACGTCCAAGTCAAAAATGCCATCAATTAAGCAAGAGGTAGTTATTTATATAGTGAAATTGAATATTAATCCCACCTTGATTTAAAAGTTTATAAAATATTTTTAATTACATAGTGCTATGAGGGCATTGTAATATCATTAAAATGTTATAATTTTAAAAAAGAAAAAATTGTTTTTCTTAAAGATTTTTAACAAGTGTGTAAAGTTGGGGTAATAAAATCAATTAAATACAGTACTTCTCTAATTGTTAATTTGAATTATGTGTTTATTATATATAATTGTTATATTAATGTAATTCTTATGTAAAATAAGAATTGTTTTATAACAAAATTAACTTTTATGTTTTTAGTAATTGTTCATTATAATTGAGCCTAAAAATGTGTGTCAATGGTATGCATATTTTAATTTTAAAAAATGTGTATTTTTTAAAAGAATCTACATCATTTTTTAAAAGAAATGTAGATGACAGCTTTTCATTTCAATAATTATATCTTGATGAAATAATCAATGGTATTTTATGATCTTCAAATTACTTTGCTTTCTTGAATACTAATAGAATCTTTATCACTTTTTTTTTAATGCAGAAATAGCATAATTTTCATTAAATAAAGATGCATTTTGTGTCTATATATATATATATATATTACATTTAGGTGGAAAATTATTTTCATCTAATAGAATATTTAATAATATTTTAGTAAATCTCAAATTTTTAGCAACGTCAATTTCTTTGAATAAAACAGGAAAACAAATATCTTCAAAAGTTTTAACAAACTTAATGAATGATTAAAAGTTATCAAATTTATTGACTAGCTGTTATGTTTTGTTATAATAAATAGATATCTGGTTTTATTGTAAAGTGTTTGGGATCATATTAAGGGAGCATATAAAATGTAATCCTTTTTCTAGCGCACTGAAATTTTTGTTGTCATAGTTTCTAAAGTAACATGGTTGTATCAGCATCACCTCTTAATGAAACATTTAACTCCTTCTTCTAAATTATAATACTTGCAGATTCTAAAATACTGTAATATAAAGGGAAAAAAAGTCTTAAATTCATTCATATTCATGGGCAATTACAACATTTTTTTTTTTTAATTGTTTATTAAAATATTTTCAGATATTCCACCTTCTTGTTTTAAATTATTCTATTTGCTATTAAAAAAAAATTATAATTATCCCAAATAACTTATTGAAAATGAGAGCAAACTAAATTTCTAAAAATGCTTTAAAAAGTGTCCCTACTTATCTCTATGGTGTGCTATTCAAATAAATAATATATAAATTTCTCCAATTAAATTAAAATTAGCATTTTTTTTAAAAACATACAATGTTTTCATATAACAGAAACATTAGCATAACGATACAATTCAATTGTGATATCGACAGGAACCACAATATTATTAACTCTACTTCTAATAAAAAATAAGAAATAGTTAAATCCAAAAAAAGGGAACATTTATGCTGTATTTGTATAGATATATTTATTAAAAAAATCATGTATTAATAATCATATACTACAATATATTTTCCAAAATTGATATTCTATTTATAATAAAAATATTATTTGAATACTATTTGATTCAAAAGAAATCTATTTATAATTCTCATTCACGTTATGAACTTTATTTAAGTTCTATAAAAATTCAACTTTTTATTCAAATGTAATAAGACTTTAATCTCTAAATATATATTTCTTTTAAATACCTGTATATTTTTTTTTTTATTCCATTCATTGATGCAAAAACAAGTTGTCTTTCCATCTACAGGAATCTGTTTCAGAAGAATTTGAAAAGTATCCTGAAGTAGAAAATATGTACATCTATGATGATTCGGATGGTATGTTTATTTTGGTTTCATTTTTATCTGTTGTACTTAAATTCATGTTTTATGAACTTTATTTAAAAACTGTGTCATGATAAGTATTGAAATGTTTAAACATATTCTAATATTTTTAAACATATTAAAATAATTATTAAATTGTTTTTGATATTTATGTGATAGCTAGTTAGTAGCTTGTGACTTGATTCATCTCGGCCAAAGTCAATTCTCAGTCTTATTTTATAAGATCTTAATTTCATAATTGTAATAGCATGAAATTCAGTTTTATAACACTTCATTAGTTTATAACATTTTGCAATTGATTGTATGCAAAACTTGGAACAAAATTATGAAATAAGAATAGAGCGACATTGATACAGAAATGATTAAAATTTTAGTAAATCCAATGCCAAATAGTTTAAAATTTATTGTAAATGTTAAAGGATACCATACTAAGGTACTAATAGAAAAAAATGTGACATTTTTCTGATTTTTATAACTTCCGTATATGTTGGATATTTTTATTTTTTAATGTGTATCTTCTAATAAATTTCAGTTTTAATTCTTTATTGGTTTAAATTACAATTTTTAATGAATAAAATAATATAAATTTCTTGAATATATTTTCTCTCTCAATTTAACTAATTCCCATAATATGATTCATAATTTCATCATGAACAAATTAATAAATGGGAAAAAAAATTTACATACATTTATGTTTTTACATTTTATCTTTTAGCAAATTTTTATAAAACTTTTTTTTTAAAGCAATCAGCTATTTTAATTTATCGTTTAATAATATGATAAAATGATAGCTGCAGTAAAATATATTTATATCTAATTTTCAGTATATATATTATGATATAACAAAATCATTAGTTTATACTTTTATTATTGTAAAAAAGTTTGTATTATTAAGTAATTTTTTTTTTTTACCTCAAGATTATATTTAATGTTTTTAATTTGGATTTCCTTTTATTTTAGATGATTATGAACATTTTTTGCCAAAATCTGAAAGAATTACTAAGTCTGAGATTGAATTTTTACTTCCTTCCTGTTTTATTCAAAGATTTCAGGACAATTCAGTAAATGACTTACCTTCTATATCATTAGAAAACATGGAAGGTATTGTTAATTAAAATATTTTAATAATCAAAATATATTATGTATTTAAGTTACATTTATATAATTCGAATAATATGCAGTTTTTATATACATGAAAGGCTACTTTATCTTTTACCCACAGTTTTTATTTTGTACTTTAGTTATATCACTGAAAGAATAATTAAATCTATTTTTTTTTTTTCCTTTTTTTTGTTAAAAAATAAATAAATATACTAATAATATTAAATATGAACAAAAAATTGATTAATTAAAATAATGACCGAAATGCATTTGAAAATTCTTGAAACTGTAATAAAATCCTCCCCTCGGAAAAAAAAAACATTAAATATTATAGTTCAACCACAGATCATGTGGGAAATTTGGCAAGTGGGCTAAATGGGCTGAGTTCAAAAGAGAGTTGTCATAGGGAACAAAATGTCATTTAAGGGCGATTTTAATTTCTTTTAAGGAAATTTTTAATAATTAAAATTTTAGGTGACAAAAATTAAAAGAACAATTAAATTAAAAAAAATTTCACTTGTTTTTTTTTTTTTTTTTTTTTCCAAACCAATTTTGTGCTGTGTCTTTCCAACTAGCACTCCAAACAAGTAATTAATTCATCCGTTTCCATTGTTAAATCAGATATTTACCATTACATGCTATTCATAGTCGAACTATAGATGTATCTTAATTTGGGTTTAAAGCATAAAGAAGGGATGAATGAGAATATGCAATTCTTTTTATCACATATACATTACTAAATGATTAAATCTGCATCAACAAATATATTATAGACAGTTTGTCTTGTATATTTAAGAAAAATTGTCTAATCTCAAGTCAGAAGAAACTGAAAGGTAATCAGGAGGAATAGAAATTGTACATATATTTTTGGGTGCTTTTTTAATACCTAAATTTAATTTTTAAAGTGCACTAAAATTGATATGCTTCATTAAATAAGATTAATGAAGTATTAATGCAGTTCTCTTACTCTTTTCCTTCATGGTCATTAAGATATAGTTCAACCACCGAATCATTTTATTTACAGCATGTCGAACATCTAATTTATTATTTAAAACTCTAAAATAATTTTTTTTTAATTCTAATTTATAGAAAAGGTTGATTTAGTTAGTTTTAATTATTTAAAAAAATAACTTTTCATGTACAAATTATATGAAGTTTAAAGCATTTTAATTATTAAAGTTTTTTTTATTTAATTAAATAAAAAATTATTATTTTTATTTCAGATTTGGATAGAAGTCCATGCCATTCTATCAATTATGCTGATTTATTATTTGATGATTCTTCTCTTCAACTTATTGATGAGCCTTGGTAATCTCTTTATAAATAAGATGTGACTTTTTTTTTTTTTTTGTTTGAATTTGTGCATTTTAGTTTAAAATTTTGATCACTTTCTCTGTAAACTGTATTTATTCCTTATTGATAATTTTTTTTCTTTCTTTTCATAATTAAACATAAGCAAAATGATGTAAACAATGTTATTAATTACACCAGAATAATTGTCTTAAAAATGTTTATTATGTAGACTTCCTAGAATATATTAATTTTCTTTGTTTGTTTTTTTTTTTTTGTGTGAAAATTCGTTATACTGTAATTTGTGAAAATTTTTAAAAGTATAAATAAAATAATTGAATTTAAAAAAATTTATATGCTGTGATTCAAATTTTCAATTTTTGTAAACTAAATTCCAGTTTCTTATAATTTATTTATAATTTCCTGATTTTAATTCATGGAGGACTTGCACCTGCGCTACTGGTTTCTTTGGCTTTCCTTGTGCTTATAAAACTGTGATTTATTATTCAGAATATCAATCTTAAAATAGCATAACATTCTTTAATTCTGAAGAGTAGGTTCTTTTACGCAAGAGAATGAAATAATATGTAAAGAAATTTCATAAAAAAAAAAAAAAAAATGGTGATAGTTGTAAAATGAATGTGTGGAAGGAACATGATTTTAAATGTGATCAGTATGTGTGTGAATAGATTGATTTGCTATTATATTAATAAAGATTTTCCGTCCTGTAATAACGCTATATCTTGTCAGGAAGTACTTAAATTTTTTTTTCCATTTAAAATCAATCTACGAAAAAAAAAATGTGCCCATTATTTTTGGAGAAAAAAATTATACAATATATTACTTTAATTGATTTATTGTTATACAAGGTAATCTAAAAGTCATAACTTAAGCTTTCAAAAATTATGAAAATTCCTATGGCAAATTATTTCAGTAAATGACAATGAATATACTGGAATAAGTAATATAAGTTTGATATTTTAGTTGCAGTTAATAACTATTATTTGTTTGGTATGTCAAGGTGGGGGTTTTTTCTCAATTAAAATGAATTTTTATGATAGAGCATTAATTTGCAACAAATTCTTATGGGGAAAATTATTGAAGTGTTCTAAGAAGCCTTTATAAATGTTCATAAAGTGGACAAGACAATAATTTTTCATTTAGTAACCCATTTTGAAAACACTTTGAGCATTCATGATGAGAAATGAAGTGACTATATTATGAATCATTACAAAATAAACAAAATCAGATGATGATGCAATCATCAAAAAAGAAGTGTGAAAAGGCTGGCATTGCAATTAAGTATATCTTATGGAATTGCAAGTAAGGTATTGGAACTGCATCTGCATACTTATTTGGTTCATGACATTCAAGAACTGAAAGCAGCACAAATAGTTGGTGATCAGATCATTTATTGACACCAATGGAATAAAAAAAAAAAATTATGTATTTTTGCAGGTGAGGCTTGGATTTATCTAAATTGATATATCGACAGCCAAAGCATGACTATGAAGAACAAAAAAACCCACATGTTTCATGAAAGTAATTTATATGTATCAAAAATTTAATCTCCAAAGGATAATATATCCAAGGAAAATGCATTTATGCACATATTCAAGAAAAGAGCTACAATTGCATTCATATTAGCATGCAGTATCGTAATATTCAAAAGTATTGTCGTTTTTCTTTCACAGATTTTTTTTTTTTTTTTTTTTTTTTCAATTTTTCCACAATGTTTATAGTTTAATTCATTTTAATATTTTTGTAATAAAATATTTTAGCTTGAATTGTATTATCTTTCGGTCATCCTGAATAGCAATGTGAAAATGTGTACCATGTCCAAATATCAACAAATTACTTATTGCATTAGTTTTTTAATATCCTGAACTATTAGCTTATTACACTTTACAAGGATTGAATATTTTTTTACTAATAAGGATGATTCAATGAACTCTGTAAATTGTATATATTTTTTAATAAAGTAAGACATTTTTAATATTAAACGGAAAGCTTGGCATTCCTTCTTCATGCTGTAATTATATTTTCTCTTACTTCATTTGGATTTAAAGACTGTACATATATAAATTCCATTGAATCACCTTAAAAGAAATAAAACTAGTGTTTTTTTCTAATGTCCATAAGTGCTCAATTTAATTAAGATTTAATTATTGAATTGGCCAATTCATTTGCTCTGTATTATATGCTGTAAGGACGCATCTTATTTTGTTTAAACATTTTCAGCAAATGCAAAGAAATTGTTTGAAATGTGTTTGCATCGTTGTTACATTTTTATTTACACATACATATACAATTAGTTATTATTTAATGCCTATTTTAAGGGAAAAAGAATTTGTGGAAGGATTCCATTGTTGAGTGGGATTCTCGGTTGAGAAGCAAGGTTGTGCAAACTATACGACCTCTTAGATAACAGTCTGTGAGCTAACTAAACTTTCTTTTGACAGCATGTCAGAGGAAGGATGGTTACATCTTTTTGCGTTTCGTTGCAGAACCAGTAGAGATCGTTGGAGACAGGCTGTCCAGTTTTTTGTGGATGGCCAAGTTTTCCAAGTGGTTTTATTGGTGTTACTGAAGATGTCTTGTTGAAGTTTTTTATAGCTGAAGCATGGTAAACACCAATAGGCACTTGAGGATCATCTAAACTTGCAATTTTATAGGAAGAGGGTGTCCTTTGGGATAAAACGACATAGGGTCCATTACGATGAGGCATGAGTTAAGAACTTCCTTTAGCGGCATTACCGACAGGATGAAGAATCGCATAGATGTGGTCTCCAGAGTTGAATTCAAGAACAGGTGTGCTGTATTGAACGGCATATTGCCTTGTTGTTTTTCGATATTGTCTCTTATTTACCATGAAAACATCGCAAACCTCTTAATATATGGTGTAATTTCGCCGATGAAATTATCGTTATAAATTATACTACGAATGTCCTTGGTGATATCATCGATAATGCTTAGTTCTTTTCCAAAATTTAATAAAATGCGACTGTTTGATTCGTTGTGTTACACTTTGATATATGGACGGCAACTTCTCTGGGCTACATTTATGTTCATCTCGCTCACGAATTGAAGACGTGATTTAAAGCTATTCTTTCGTTCTAAAAGTTGGCCTGCCTGTGATACTGCACTGGAGTGAGAGATTGTTGGATATTTGTTGTAAGAAGACAATCATTGCATGGCAGCTGATACAAATTGACTTTCATTGTCCCTTATGATTTATCTAGACATTCTATACCGAAGGAACACTTCATCCGATAAGGGGATAACACATTTTCCCTCGGTAGCATTAGACAAAAGAGAAAAGTTCGCCCTATTTTGTTGTTTTCAATTATAAAGATCCATCTTTGCTCTTGAGAAGGCTAAAAAAGATCACTTGAAATAACTTAAAATCTTCGGGGTGGTACAGGAGTTTGTAACAAACAATAGGTTTCTGGTTTGAAGGTATATTGCAGTATTTAACAAGGTAATTAATTTTCTCATTCCTGTCCACTAATATGTTCAATGTTCATTCATCTTCATAGGGGCGAGCACTGGGATCTTCATGGTATTCCTGTAGAATTGGTGTTCTTTCACGTTCAGAGACTATCAGTTGAACATCACTTTCAGATTCAGAAGATTCCACGACCATGAGAGATCGTCAGCCATTCTGTTGAGAAAACGAACAGCGAATTCAAGCAGTTGTGGGTTGTCCCTATCAATCATTTGTTGGGTGTGGGGGATCTTGCACGGGAAGAATTGCATTATGTTTCTAAATATCAGGAAAAATTGTCTCTTGAGATACTGCATGTGCTCTACTGCCTCCAAGTCAAATGTGTGACTGTCGACAATAGCTGTCACATAAAGGTTTATAGCCTTTCCAGGTTGAATTATTAATTTTGTCTTTTCCAAACCTCGCAATCATGGTCTGTGGACATCTTTAGTAGACATTCATCTACACCGTGGTTTCTTTATGAAACGAAATTCACGGACCGCAGCAAACGTATTCTTATTTTCGTGTTATGTTGCCAATAAGGCACTTTCAACTAAAGATACCGGCATGATGACAGTTTAAAAATGACATATCGAAATTAAGCATGACAACTTCTGCAAATGTTTTATACTCAAACCTGTTTTGCGCAGGGCTTCCTCTTTGCATGTATGCACATCCCGAATTTTTTTTTCCCTAGGACTGAACGACTTTTCTCAAATCTTGTTCTGAATTGTTATTCAAATTGTTTATTTACTCCGTGTTGGGTATTTAATATGTTAGATTTAATTTTTTTCCGTGAATAGCGCCACCTAGTGGACATCAAGTTTTTCCCTCTCAAGCGCATTGCGGGTATAATCTGTATACCAAATTTGGTTATAATTATTTCACCCGTTTTAGCTATAGAATACTGTTCATAAAGGAAATTTATTTATAACCACCTTGTAGCTCTCAAACGATTGTCCCTGTGCATCCAAATTTAAATATCAAACAATTAAATATCTGATATTAAATGATATTCAAAAATTATAGAGCAGTTTGTGATGCTCCTTCAGTGCAAGCCGGTATGCTTGTACATGGATGAAAGCAAATTAGTTACATTGTTAGTAACTTGGAAGTCTCTGATTTACAGCAATTTGTTCAACTGATTTTCATACCTTTGTTGGAAGAGTTTTTTATAACAGGTGGGCTGAAAAGTTCATAGACTGACACATAGATGGCGCTACTGGAATTAAATCCATATGATTTTTAGTTAGCCCTAACCTTCAAAAGACACGTGTATAAATTTGACAGCTGTTGCACTATTAGTATGTGAGTTATAGCAATTTTAGTGAAGCAACTTTTGTTAGTTTGAAAAAAGGGATAAAAGGAATTTCGTGTGTTAAAAAAGCATTGCTTTTTTGGCGAAAAAATACTATTGAAGCCAAGGCTTGGCTTGATAAACATTATTCGGACTTTGCACTAGGAAAATCAACCGTAGAGAAGTAGTTTACTGAATGTAAACGAGGCGAAATGAGCATCGAGGACGATGCACGCAGTGGACGCCCCAAAGAGGCTGTTACCGACGAAAACATCAAAAAAAGTCCACAAAATAATTTCTGATAACCGTAAAGTGAAGTTGATTGAGTTAGAGGAAACCCTAAAAATATCAAAGGAACGTGTTGGGCATATCGTGAATGCATATTTGGATATGCGAAAGCTCTGTTCAAAGTGGGTGCCGCGCGAGCTCACAATCGACCCAAAAACAACAACGAATTGATGATTCTAAGCAGTGTTTGGAGCTGCTCAATCGTAATAAACCCGAATTTTTGCGTCGATATGTGACAATGGATGAAACAGGGCTC
This sequence comes from Caerostris extrusa, assembly GCA_021605095.1. Classification (NCBI taxonomy): domain Eukaryota; kingdom Metazoa; phylum Arthropoda; class Arachnida; order Araneae; family Araneidae; genus Caerostris; species Caerostris extrusa. The sequence goes on from BPLR01021064.1 coordinate 18,511, forward strand.
CATCATTTCACACCGGATTCCAATCCACAGTCAGCCGAGTGGACTGCACGTGATGAACCTAAAAATGCTATAACTCACATATTAATAGTGCAACAGCTGTCAAATTTATACGCGTGTCTTTTGAAGGTTAGGGCTAACTAAAAATCATATGGATTTAATAATAGTAGGGCCATCTATGTGTCAGCATACGAACTTTTCAGCCCACGTGTTATATATAAATTCAGAATGCATTGTGAAGAATCAGTTCAACTACTTGACCCCTTTAGGCTAAGACAAATTTTCGATGGAATTCAAGCAGCAGTAGGCATTTTAAACAGCAAAACCAGTTGTGAGCTATATGAGATCTATGTCGAATCAATGGTAAGAAAATGGTGAATCCGAAAGGAGAAGATCTGAACTAAAGGAATTGTAGAGCAAATATATATATATATATATATGCTTCATGATGTTCAGCAAGAAACAATTTTGAATGATGAAGAAATTAAAGAATTTATGAGTTAAATATGGTTAGACTCTTGCTTTATCAACATTTTGGCTTAATAGTTTCCGGAATCTTTTATAGAAATTTATAAGCCGATATTCCGGGCAAGTTATTTTTGCTAAACTTTTTTTTTTTTTTTAACATTTTAGGTCTGTCTTGTTCTTAGCATATATTGGGTCATGGTAGACAGACTTAACTTTGAAAGCATTAGTTAAAAAATAGCATCAGATTAAAATTGAAAAATTAGAATTTTAATCAAATACTTTATAGAGATTATAAATGGCGGTACAGTGTACTTAAATATTTTTAAGTGGGGCGATTGTTTGAGTTTTAGGTGCTAAAAGTATTTTAAAACTTAGAATTAGACGAAATTTTAGGAAATAAGAGGTATTCTTTAGATACTGGATATTCAGATTTATAAGTTTATCATGGAAATTCGAAAGTTTTAAATTCCTATATCAGTTATATTTCATTCTAAAAATCGTATACATACAAAATTTTTATTAAAAAGGGGTTATTGCTGATTCATTTACTGAATGTGGTTACAATTATTTGCATGGTATTTTGTTTACAGTGCATTATCAAAAATAATTATAAAGAACTTCTGTATTATGCTATAACTTGATAATTTATATTTAGCATTAATACATTTTTATGAAAAAATATCACAAGTTAAGAAATATTTTTCCAATTTTTTGATAATAATTTTAACTGTGACATTACTGTAAGCTCGCTATTTAATTTTCTATGTCGTCATTGGAACTTATTGTATTAGAATATGTTATACAATATCCTTAACCTCGAATGATTTCATATCTGTCATTAGTCTGGGTTTGTCTAAGCGCATGTGCCTTTTTTCCTCCCTGGTTGAATGGTGATGGTTTTTAATTATGTTATGTAAAAATACAGTCAAGTTTGGTTTTTACATTCACTTGTCCGACCAAAAAAAAAAAGCCTCATTAATCGAAGAGATTAACTAGATCAGTACATGAGGGAATAATTAATAAGTTGCAAGAGCCTGGTGAGCTTGACGCTAAGATTTACAACTACTTTTAAATAATGGAAACAAAGATGACTGAAGAGTTATGCTCAGTATGAAATAACTGATGACAATGAAAACAAAATTGAAGTCAGTCTTAGCAAGTTACAAAAATCCACTGAATTTACAAGCAAATAACAATGTCGAATGGTGATTTTAAAGAAGAAAAGTATCTAATATTTCCCACAATTAAAAACCTATATATATATCTAATTAACCGCGGTTTGACAATAAGGGGTCAAAAGACATCATATAAACAAAATTGTAGAATCCAAAACTTTCAAATTAAGATCAAAATAATTATATTTTGCAACAAAACAATTAAAGGAATAACTAAAGATATCGTAGCAGAATTGTCTGAAATAAAAATAGAACAGAACTAAATGTTTAGTGCTTTTAGGTTTTAGAGAAATGCTTTAAGTTGCCGAGTGTTCTTTTCAGACAAGTCTCTCCATTTTTGAAGCATCATTAAGCTAGTTCATCCAGGTTTTTGCAAATAAGTGTTTCGAGTACTGTTTCTATAGCCTTAACCTCATCTTCACTTAATTTTTTATGAGGCAGAAAATAAGTTTTGTATTTTTTAAATATTAATTTGTCAATTTTTTGTTGGCATTGTCATCAGTTATTTCCTGCTGAGCACAATTACTCAGTCATCTTTGTTTTCATTTCCATATTTTAATCTGTGCCAAGCAGTTATTTAAAAGTAACAGTTGGCGTGAAAAGTTCATAGGCTGACATATAGATGGCTCTACTAGTATTAAATCCATATGATTTTTAGTTAGCCCTAACCTTCAAAAAGACACGTGTATAAATTTGACAGGTCGTTCGACGTTGTTATTTGCTTGTAAATTCAGTGGATTTTTGTAACTTGCCAATCCTGGTGTGTATAATAAGCCTTGATAGATCGGACGGTTTTGCATATAACCATTTTATAATTCCCATAACGAAACTTTTGACTGAGTAGTACAACCTTATATCTATCAATATTTTTTAAACCATGAAAAATCTGTGAGATGATTTAAGGTTCTACTGACACCAAAGAAAATTCTCGTTTTTGTGATTTTTCCGTAGGACGGTCAAGTTTTGAAAATATGTGTTAAATTCGTTACTATTTAGAAAGTTTTTTTAAATGTTATTAAACACTGATATAGTATGATTTTTTCATATTCGTAAGGTTTTTAAAATAGATTAGATGGTGTCCCGGGTTTATGCGAATAATCGAATTTTCTAAATTTTACCTCGAAAAGCCAGAGGATTTTACTCTACTTGGAGAGTGGCCACTCTGAGGAACAAGAAGAAAGGATTTGACCTCTTTAACATTTTTACGAGTTTGAATACTCTGAACTAGAGGCATTTTTCCAGGATCAACTTCTATTCCTTTCTGGATTATATAGAAACATATATATTTTACTCGAGAGCATGTGTACGGTATTTGCCCGACATTCTTTAGACTTTTCCTGATAATAAATAGTCTGTTTCTTTATTAACACAAAATATTGCGAAACTTGCAGCAAAAAGATTCATATTTTTTTCTTTCCTTGAACGTTCCAAGTTATTTATATACATATAAACTCTCCAAGAGTAGTCACCTTCGTGTAAGCTGTGTCTCACAACTGAATGCTGGCAGCCTATCCAGATCTAAGAAAGTGGAGATTCAAAATTCCCTTTCCGGGGCCTGATGGCTGAGTGACTAGCGGTTTCGGGTTCGAGTCCCGGCGGTGCCAGAGATGTTTGTAGTGGTTCTTTACCCATTTTAAACCGTAGTTCCGATCTAATATGATCGTAGAGCGTTGTAGGGATAGTGTTACTCGCGTCCGTAGCATATCTGCAAGCTACACGTGCCTCAGGAGTAACAGCGTTCGTCGCTACAGCTCACACGACATGCCTTATTCCAGGCTAGTTTATATTGGGTTGCTCATAGGGAAATGGTCAATACGACCCAGTCCTCGACCTTTCTTTACACCGGCCTTCATAGTTTCAGGGAGAATTAGCACCATCTATCTGGTTTTCTGTCTGATCGGTATTTTCCATAATATTTACCCTTTATTTACGTCTGAGTTACCAATATAATGTAGCAGTTGCTGCATTATTTCTCTGTTCAACAATAACTTGTCACTATTATATTTTAAAGAGGATTATTTATTCTTTTAAAGATCAGCGTTTTTTTTAAAGCAATGTTATTCTAATAGGCCTGAATGGCCGAGTGGCTAGCGCTCTGGCGCTTGGTACCACAGGTTTTGGGGTTCGAGTCCCGGCGGTGCCATGGATGTTTGTAGTGGTTCGGAATCCATTTTTAAACCGTAGGTCCCAGTCTAATAGATCGTAGAGTTGCGGGGGCATTGTTACTCCGTGTCCGTGGCTTATCTTCTCAAGTTACACGCGCCCCCTGGGTAATGCAAAAGTGAGTACGTCTGTGCAGCGTTTGCCTTAAGGCATCCAAGACCAAGCTGTCTAAGTGTTTGCAACTGCATTAGAAAAATGTTATTCTAATTATACATTTTTATAGTACTTCCTTCGCAGTCCACCTTAAAAGTTGCAGAAACAAATTTTATATATTTATAGAGGTTGAAAACATGTACAAAATTTTATAATTGTGTTAATTCAAGAATTGTGTGGATCAACAAGAACCATAATTTTTTTACACTTGTGTGTTACTATAATCAACAAGAATCTCTACTTTCTCAATTGTGGGGACTATAAAAACCAGAAGTTTGTGATTATAGCCAAAAACTCTCAAATTTATGTATAAAAAGAAATACGATCCATGATATGTAAACAAAAACCAGTTTTTTGTACTCATTGTTCTGTTAAATATAGGTGTAAAATAAAAAAACAATTTAAATCACAATGGACTTTTTCCTTTTTTTCTATAACACACAACATATATATAGGCATATACGCACACACATAGAATAACAGAACCTTTTCCATTTTGTATAAATGAAAAGGGTAAAGAAGTCTTGAGCTTCATTTTTTATAAACACAGACAGCCAATCTTGCTATCTAGAAACTAAAACTGAACCTCAGAATTCTCTTTTCATGTACATAAAAGTGAAAAGAAAATCCTGGAGTTTATAAACACAGAGAGCCAATCTTGGCAGCTAAGGAAAAAAAAAAAAAAGTGAACCCTTCAATATCTACTTTTCCCTTTGTTTCAAAGATTCCTTGTTTTGCATCCCATCTTGGCATGTAAGGAAATTTGAATCCTCTCTTTTTCTTCAAAAGTTTTCCCCCCAAAAAAGATAGTTAAAATTCGTTTTCTCTTTTTGGATATTTTTTCAAAAGGGCCAATTTACATACATATTTTTCGACAGACTGTATATTTAGTTTTTCAAAGATATAGGTTAAATAACAGGTATTCATTTGAAAGTTTGTCACTTACAAAGTCATTACGAATATCAAATAATTCCATTAATCTTTTCAAGCAGCTTCATTTCCAGAGCCATCTTACTTCAATGTGGCGTAAAAGTTTCGCATGGTCTGCATTTTTGCTTTTCACAAAATAGCTTGAATAGATGTTCATTTTTGGTATTAGCTTTAATAGCATTGATATAGCTAGTGTTAAATGTAATTAATTATTTCATTAAGATTAGGCGTACTATTTTTAACTACCAAGTTTTTCTTATGAATTTATACAATCTGAATTATGAATTACACAATCGAATTATGTGGACTAACGTTTATCAGGGGCCTGAATTTCGAGTGGCTACCTCTCTGGCGCTCGGTACCACAGGGTTCGAGTCCCGGCGGTGCCATGGATGCTTGTAGTGGTTCGGAATCCACTTTAAACCGTAGGTCCCGGTCTAATAGGATCGTAGAGCGTTGCGGGGGCATTGTTACTCCGCGTCCGTGGCTTATCTTCAAGTTACATGCGCCCCCTGGGTAATGCAAAGTGAGTAACGTCTGTGCAGCGCTTGCCTTAAGGTATCCCAAGACCAAGCTGTCTAAGTGTTTGCCAGCTGCATTAAAAAAAGAAAAAAAAAAACGTTTATCAATTTTAAACAGACATGTTTCTTGTTCATCATATTAGGGCGCCATTTACAATACAAAATGTAATATTTTTCATATGTTATTAATATCTAAGTAATTTTTTAGCTTATTATATTTATCTTTAGAGGAAGTGATACTATTGAAGGATTCACAGAACAATATTTCTTCAGTAAAATTTCGCTTATCAATATATCTATAAGTTACATAGCTTTCACCGAAAAGGTTGTGGGAATTAATAATTTTTATACATATATTTTTCAAAATTATTCAGCTAGTAGATTAAAAAAAAAAAAATGTTCTATTTCGTTCCAGCAGTTTATGTATACAAATTAAATCATAGTTGACGATTGCTTTTGATCTCTGGACGAATTCATTTTCGAATCCTTAACAAAAAAAAATTCCACAAAGTTAATATGTCCGTCCGTCCGAGTTAAATTCTTGGTGACATGCAAAGAACGAAAATGCAAAGTAGCAAACTTCCCAGTTAAATTATGTCTATCATTAAAAAAAGATTTTTAGAAAGAATAATTTGAAACGGTGGATTTTTTTTTTATTTTAATTGAACATTTATTTTAATAATAATAATTCAAAAATAAAAGATTTCAATACACTGGAATAGATGTAAAACATTGATACTCATAACCGTGTATATGTGATTTATATTATTTATTTTTATTTATATTGGGAAGAAAAGTTCGGTAAGGTAGACGTAATAATTAGAAATTATGAAAATAAAATATTCAGTGTTAATCTTAAAAATGTCTAGAATTATATGAAAGGAAGAAAAATTTCATGTGATATAAATTATTTCATAAGAAGGAATTACTTGATTGTTCTTCGTTTTTGGTTATTATCTTGATTTGTATATTTATAATTATACTTTTTATTTATTAGTTTTTTATTACGTGTTCATTATTTATTGTTGAGTAAGGAAACAAAAACTTTCAAATTCTGTTGAAAGTTAATATTTTGTGATTGCAAAAATTAATTTCATTTTTAGTCTAGTTTATTTTAATAATTCGAGTTAATGTATAATTTTTAATTTATTCAATATTTCACCGTCTATTTGAAGTTGATAATGATATAAATAAAATAAAATAAATTAAAATTTCAAAGGAATAAATAATTCTAAAGCGGTATAATTTTTTATCATTATTCTACGCATAAGCGTTGTTAAAAAAAAAAAATGAGATTGTTTTTGCATTACAAATTGTTTTTTGGTATAAAAGAACAATTCTAATTATTATTCACCGTGCAAATTTAATACGTATTTTCTTGCATTTTTTCATTAAATTTACTATTCTTCTAAGTAATATTTGCTTTTTAACCGTTTTTTAAGTTATTTTATAAATAGTTTTTAAATTTGAAGATTCATTTTATAAGCTTTTCAAGAAAATCTGAATTAGTTGCTTTTTAAAGTGATAAGTAACTTCTAATTGATAGTTTTGCCGTCCATGAATTTCTAGTTTGTTCTATAAGATTTTTCTCTGATAAGACGTAGATATATGAGATGTGTATGATTGCATATAAAGAATTTGATGCCTAATTATTACATTGATTTAATATGCTTATGTTCGTGATGAAACAAACAGCAAAAGGGATTAGTCAAGTGATTTAAGTTGATTTTTTTCATTATTCAAGACTGAAAATGTTTGTTTGCTTCTATATTTTCATTTAATCACTATATTTTAGTGCATTATATACCTTTAATTGCAGCCTTACAATCGTTTGTTCTCAGGCTTAAAAGTTTTTTAAAAGTATATTCCATCATCCATAGCTCATTTTAATTTTTCATTTGTTTGTTTTTGTAAGATATATTTTTATAAAAGTTTTAAAGCTAATTTTGTAATATTTTCAGAAAAAAAAATTTGTTGTATTGTATTCAATGATCAATAAATTTTTTTATATAATTGTAGAAAGAAAAGAAAATGAAGATTACGTGTGGTGTTGAAATTTCCAATCGGGCTCATCCAGCCATATCTGCTCGAAACAAGACTAAGTATAGTGTTGCTACTTTAGCTTTATGTCATAAATCTAAACAGAAGGAAATACAAACTGATAAAGATGTGTTTCTTATTTTGTGCACTCATCAAAACCCCAGAGGAACAAGGTATAAGGTAAAAGATATTTTTATATTTTATTCTTCTCTAATATTATTAGACAATATTAAATATTAAGTCTATAATAGTTATTTAAGCATTTCAGTTCACTTTATTTACCATCATTTTGCATTTAATTTATTGTTTCAGTGAATGATTATAATGTGAAAGTACCATTAACCAGCAATTATAAATGATTTAAGATGATAAGATGCAAGTTTACAAAACTTGTTTTCAATCAATTTTGCTGTACAGTCATCGAACAACAATAGGCTTTGAAATTAATTGTAACCTTCATTTAATTCAAATACATTTGAATTGAAATAATTCTATACTCAAATAATCCTTCAATAAGAAATAATCCCTGTGTTTAACATTTTTTTTTTTTTTTTTTTTAGATTTACTAATTTTTAAAACTATACCTTCTTTTAAAATAATTTAATTAAATGACACCAATTTTCAGTAATATTTTCTTTTATTGCATATCTTATGGGTACTTTAATATTAACTGCAATTAGTGAATGTCAACCAAGATAAATACCACAAAAAACGTATTCTTAGGTACTGGTATTAATATAAATAATCACTGGCAAATGGTTAGTACCATTTTTACAGCTAATTAAATATTTCTATATATTTTTGATTTGTTATCAAAACTAATAACTATTTCAGATGCATTGTTCTATCATAAATATATATATTTATTTAGAATGTTAACAAAAATGTGATAATTATCTGTAAAAAATTCCTATTCTAAAATTCCTGTAATTATTATTGAATTTTGTATAATTATTAATTTTCTGTTTTTCTCCCATAGAAAATTCTTTAAAGTGCTTTATCTTTATAATTTCACTAAAATTTTGTTTACTTTTGAAAATTCCCTTTTTGATTTCAGATTTACAATAATATCGAAAAAATGTTCACAAAGTTTATCAACGATGGAAAAGCCACATTAAGGTTTAAAGAGCCTCCACATGATTTAATAATCAGCAAGGTAAAAATTTTTATTCTTTTTAGATAAATGTTTTATATCAGTGTATTGTAACATGGAAGTTTGTTATTAATCTCTTTACAATAAAAAAAAAGTTATTAATATACTTAAGACCAATTTAGAATTTGTATGTAAGAATTTTGGGGATTCTGCTATTTAGGGTTCTGATTTCGCTAAGTCTCATTTCACACCGAAGTGAGAAAATCATTCAACTAAATATTTTTTTTATGGTTAATATCATAACTACTCATGTTTGTTATCGTATTTGTTTCTGAAGATGTTTAATTTTTATTTGTCCTTGCTTATTTATATCTTTTTGTCTGTTCCTGTTTTTAAAATTTGTTAACCTTGTTTTTTTATGATTTATATCTTATTCATATCAAAATTAAATCACAGTTTTTTACCTTTGTCAACAGCATTTAAAACGATGGATGGCATTAAATGTGAACTGTATCCAAACTCCAAATTTTTTTCATCTGTGATCTGTTAAAATATATTTTGGAAATATATATTTTTACATTTTACTCCTTTTAAAAAAAAATTCAGAAGCTGTCTTAAAATCTTCTAAAATCGGAACTTTAAATCTAAGTTATCATGGATGAGTGGATTGAAGAAGATCAAAAATTTGAATTAATTATATTATATTTATTTTTTATATTTTAAAATTAATTTGATAGTTTTTAGATTTTTTTTCTCTCAGTATGCCGTTAATGTAAAATTCATTTAAGTAGGTATCTAGAGCATTATTTTGTCATCATTTATTTTTATCTTTGCGACAAAGAAAGTTGATGAAATAAAAAAAAAAATCTAAATTGTTATTTTAATTTTAAAATTGGGAAATTCAAATTTTGTTTGGATTTCTGGTCAGCCTTTCTTATAAACTACTATAGCTCTATAAAAATTTCTTTTTCCTACTCCTGTAAAATATTACAATAGAAAGAAACAAGGGATGCTAATATTTATTGTTTGACAAACTAACTATTTGATGGAAACATTTTTTTCATTATTATTAATTTACTTTATTTAAAAAAAATTGCATGAATGAATTTTACATCTTAATGCATGGAATTTTGTAATGTTTTTTCTGGTCCTTTGTTTGAATCTATAGAAGCAACTCATTTTTTTTGTTGGAAGAAAATGTTTTCTGATTGTAAGAATCTGATACAAAATAACTTAAAAATAATTTTTTAATGTATTCCAAGCTGGATTGCTCTGTTAATAATTTTTGAAGTAAAATGACTTAATTTGATAATAAAATTCTTTTCTAAAGTTTTCTGTAATTATTCTAGACAAAATATTTTGCATTTATAAAAGTCTAATTATGTATTACGTTACTAACAATTGCGTATATATTCTTGTTACTCCGATGTTTTTGTACTTTGGCAAATTTGAATTGAATTCTATCATCATATTAATTTTCACCTTTCTGATTTTTTTTCTTTTCTATTTTATTAGTTTTATTTTTTTTTTTTTTACTATTGCAATTTGATGTAATTTTTTCTAATCTTTTATTTTATAAACTAGTTCTGAAATATAAATAAAAGATTATCATGTTTTATTTTTGGTTTAGGCTGATTCACTTCAACTGAAAGGCTTCCTTCATGGTGTTGGATTAACAATTGTTGGTCAAGGGACTGGGAGAATCCGTTTATCTCCTGCCCCAACTAAAGTCGATCGACCAAAGCAGAAACTTTCTATCATGCAACGTAAGGAATATCCTGGCAAGACTGGATTTCCTAGTAGTCTTACGTGGTTACAAGTACAATCCTGCAAATTGCGAAAGATTGATGAACGAATTTTGAAATTAAGCAACCTTCAAGTTTTGGATTTAGCACATAACAATATAAAAGAATTGCCTATAGCACTTGCAGAATTAAAGTTGAAAGAACTTGTTTTACATCATAATCAACTTGTTAATTTTCCTCATAAGTTAGCTGTTGGAGTACTCGGTCAAACATTACAAGTTCTTGATTTATCGTTCAACAATGTAAGTATTGTTTTAGGTCTGTGAAAAAAGCAGGAACATTATAAATTGCTTTTTGTCATTTTATCGTTAACTGTACTTTCAATATATAATTAAACCTAATGTTTTCCTCATATTTAAAATCTTTCCGTTTTTTATTGTAACACTTAAATTGTTCATCCTTATATTTTTACGACTTTTTATTTGTTCTGAATCTATAGAAGCAACTCATTTCTTTCCCTCGTTTTCTTTTTGATATAATTCAAAACTAGCTTCACAAACAGTATAAAATAATTGCTCAGAATATCATGACTTTTTTTTCCCCAAATCACTTATTAGTATCCTGAATATTTTTTCGAACTATTCGCTTTTTGCTGTTTTTGGTTTGATTTATATTATTTACTGAATGTAATTTTCATTTAATCTTAATTTTTACTTCATATTATCAAATTTTTCTTATTGGATTATTAACTATTCTTTAATTGCAAAAGTATAGTAAATTTCACATATGAATTCCTTTGTGTTTTTGCATTACATCACGTGGAACTTCTCTGAAGATATTTAATCTACTTATAAATATTATTAATTTAATTTATTTGTGTGTATTTCTTGATGTTTTTTTTTTCTATCATTTTATAAAAAAAAAAAATTTTACAGGTTTCAAATAATTTTTCAAAACATGTATTTTTAATAATTTTATAGTCTTTTTACTATTATATTAAATATATTATTATCTTTCCAGATTGCTGTACTTTCACCTTATTTTTGTCTTATGAAAAAAATCTCTGTTTTGTCTTTAAAAAACAATAAGCTCACTCATCTGCCAAGAAATATTCATTGTTTAGAGTCCTTAAGAATGTTTAGTGCATCTCACAATGAACTAAAGGTATATGAAAAACCTTTTCAATTATTATACTGTGGGAGATTTAACAATATAATTTTATGAGTGTAAGGTTCTGGTTCTCATGCTTTTAGGGCAACCCAAAGAGGCACAAATTTGGTGATTAAACTACTTTATGTAAATAAATAAAACACTAAAATGAAAGAATTTTTTTTATGAACATAGTTTTTAATTTTTTTTAACTTTAAAATTGTTATAGTAACCAGGTTAGTAAAAAAAAAAGAATCTTAATGTTAAATTTAAAAAGGATGTTGAGGATTTCTTCAGAATAAAATTATTAAATAGCAGTGAAGGCATTTTTACTCTTATTATCAAATCAATTCTAATATTTTTTAATGAGGAGGAAACCTTTTTCTATTATGAATCAATGGAAATTAAAATTCTTGTAAACTATCCATTTGATTGATGAGGGGAAGGGTGTTGAATTTCCCTTGCCAAGTTCGACATGATTGTAAGAAATATGAGAAGTACTGTTGTTATGAGTAATATATATTTATTAAACCATATTTTCATGGGGTTAATTTAAAAATGAATTTCATGGTAAAAATTACTACTTTAAACATGTTAATTTGGCACAAGCAATATACACTCAAGAGCCAAAACATTATGACCACCCCTACATTTTGCAATGAACTCGCCTGGATGACGTGGAAGGCACGTGATCAGGTAGAAGTGGTATTTAACTAGTATTAAGTGGTGGTATTAATCCATGCCAAGGCAGGTTGAAGCTGTGTTGCGTGCCAAAGGTGGGCCAACTCGTTATTGACAGGTGGTCATAATGTTTTGGCTCTTGAGTCTATATTAGTTCTATATTAAATTTGAGAATTTATGAATTAAAGTTTTTTTTTTTTTTTTTTTTAATAAATAGCTTAATAGTTAACTTAGGAATTCATTAAGAACCAATTTTGCAATTAATAAAAAAAAAAAGATTTTTATGGTTGTATAATAATACATAACAAAAAAAAATTCCATAGTTTATTTCTCTTTTTCATAATACTATATTAATTATTTCCTTTAAAATTGCTTACATTGTCTTCCTAATGATATTATTCAGCCTATGAAGATCTCATATATATAAGAAAATTTCAGAAGTAACATTAAAAAAAAATTATAATAGAAATAGTTATTGAGTTGAAAATATTTATGTGTTTCAATTCTTTTACCATATGAATGACTTTTCTAGGTTCTCCCATTTGGAATCAGAAAGCTGCATTTAGACACATTAGATTTATTCCATAATCCTTTAAATACGGATGTTGTCCTACGCCCAGGAACACTTTGGCAATTACCATCATTACTGGAACTGGCTGCATCATGTGTTGTGGAAAACAAGTAAATTTATTTATTATATTGTTGATAATTCAATTTCTTTCTTACAACTAATTATAACAGCAACTTGCTTATATAATGAACAAATATTAAAAGATATGAATTTAAATAATCAAAAGATAATGTATATCAATAAATAATTACACACCCACCCAAAATAATATAATTTTATTAATTTATTTATTTTTTAGAAATTCAATATTTTTACTTCAGATGGAGATATTATTTCAGTTTTATTAAACCAAAAAAATGCTATTGGGGAAAAAGAATGTAATTTCAAATATTTAATAGAATTGGAAGTTGTAAGTAGCTTTATAACAAACGTAATAGAAAAAAAAATATTGTTTTCACTCTTTATGTCATAATTATCTGATAGAAGTAATTCTTACCAAAAATTTTTTTCTTAATCCTTTTTATGCAAATTGTTTGTTTATTTTTTTTCATCTTATTTCAACAAGAAACTCCATAGTTGTAATATTAAAAGGTATCAATATTATGTAAGCATACTGAGTAGTCATTTTTAAAATCAGACTCATTGATAAAGTTCATCATTTAAAGAAAAAGATCCTTTATTTTTATTGATTTAAAATTATGAACGTAAATTTCTTTAAACATTAAGAAAAGTATGGTAACCACTTTTTCATTCAATAATTCGGCACATTCTATAATGCTGCATCTATCTAGCCTTCTTTTTTGTGTGGATTCATACATTTGGCAACATAATGTTTCACACATTTTCGTCCACTTTTATCTCAACTATCAGTTTTGGTTTCAGTATAGTGTTCCACATTGAACATGAATATGTTTTAATCATGTAAATTTTTGTCTATGTCATTGTCCTTGATAATTTGCCAAAATCAAGAATACAACATTACCATGGTCCCAAACATACTGCATTAAAGATGCTATTGTATTATATTTTATTATCTTAACATTTTTCATGTAATAATTTTATTTTAAAAATAATAATGGCATTTCTTTTTTTTTCTATTTTTTTTAAGTCTTCCATACACTCCTAGAGATGTTCCTTTGCGCTTGATTGATTACATTATAGAACATTGTCCATGTCCATGTGGAAAGAAAGTTTTTCAAAGTGTATCTTCTTGCATATTGGTATTAGATTTGTACAAATTAGCTTCTACTGTTGTCTACATCAATAATACTAGCCGTTTTAAAGTACCCCTGGAGGTTTATTTTTGCTCAACTAAATGCTGGAAAAAGTAAGTTTCCTTCTGTAATTTTTCTACTTAATTTAATTTTGAATTAAATTTTTTTTAAAAATATTTAATTTAATTTAGTATTTTGTGTAAATTCTTTCAAAATAGATTTTATTTTTACCAATTCTATTTTTAGATTTTATCATAATATTTCAATTTCAGCACACGTTCATTTAAGGTTGTAAATTTTGTAGCCTAAATATATATACATAATTTAACCAACAGCATTAATATGTTAAAGTAGTTAAATCTATTATTTTTTAATTATTAATTTTTTTTTAATAAACTAATGTAATGATTGTAAAACTTAATTGTATAGATCACCAATCCCTTTTTTTAATTTTTAATATATCTTTAAACTTTTTAAAGATATAGTTCTTCATATAATAGTATTCTAATTTTTCTACATATGTTATCAGAGAAAATATTACATAATTTTAATTATACAGTACATTATAATTAATGTATTACATTATTTTTAAATTAGAAAGAAAATTGTTAAACTTTTTCTTAAAATAATGCAACAAATTTTACTTAAGTAAAAATTGATTTTGCTTTTTATGTTGTTTTATCTAGATAGATCTCTTTTTAATTTTGCAATAAATTGTTTTTATATGCAATATACCCCTAATTTAAATAATGTTATGTGTTGTCATAAAATTATTTTACCAGAAATATTCTGGTAAATAAAAAAATTGTATAACATATTCTCTTATATCATATGGAATTTTGTAGAAAAATTAGAATACTATAATTTTATAAAAAGTTAATTTATTAAAAAATTTAAAAAGTTAATGTTTTTTTAATAATTAATAATATATGGCTTTATTTTAAATTGCTTCTTGGAATCATTTCTTATATGCTAAGAATACCATCTAACGGTTACAGGTTTGTTTGTTTTTTTCTTTGTGCATTGCCTAATAAATGTAAAAAGAAAAATAATTGGCAATAGGCACCAGTTATATCATTGATTTAATATTCATCTATATAAACTTGAGCTCTAGGTAACTGTTGTTTATCATAAATATTTATCGATGCTACCTGAATAACACATACATATTTGCATTTTAATATCATTCATTGCATTCTTTTATTCATCTTCACAAAGAACTTTAATCAATTTCTTTCTTTCTGTTGTCAGATAAGAATTATTTGGTCTTTTGACAAACATAGAATAGATTCACTTCTTGAAACAACATGAATGCAATTAATATGCTTCAAATTCTTCATTTTAATGAATTGCAGTTAAAGATTTGATTAGTATGCATTCTTATGCAATATACTTAAAAAATATTTTATGGGGTTAATTTTATATTAACCACATAAAATTTTTTTGTTGCATTGTGGTTGCTTTTGTTTTGTTTTGTTGCTCAGTGTGTTGTGTGCGATTTAGATTTTTAATTTAACAGTGAAATTTTTATTAAACTCCAATAATAAAATCAATTAATTATGCAAAAACTGCTGTATAAATTATTCATTTTAATTACTGTTCCTGCTAATTCAGTCCTCCCCCTTTAAATATATAAAGTTTTATTTTTGGCATTTCATAAACATGTTTTTAAAAAGTTTTTATTTTTCATAAAAAGAAGTCCTTCAAAAATGCAGTGATTTAGTTAAATATGATAATATTGATAGAGAAAAGATTACAAATTTAATAAGATGCTCTAAATTTTCAATATCGAATCCTTTGTAATGATTTTAAATTTGTAACTTATAAGGTAAAAATAATTATAAACTTTTATAATGAATTCATAATTGATTCCATTAAACAATTAAAAACTTAATGTTGGCTTACAAAAATTTTTTGTCAAAAGTTTTTTTTTTTTTTTATTTCTGTTTAGTTTGTTATAAGTTATGATTTGAAACATATATATATATATATAAAGAACACATCAATCTATTTATTTTGTGGTGTGTGTTTTTTAGAACTTAAAAATTGTAAAGGAGATTTTTTTATTATTATTATTATTGCTTTACTTACTACATAGTCAAAAATTAAGAAAAATGTTAGCTGTTTTTAAATAAATGGTACTCTACATTTTTTTTTTTTTTTTTTTTTTGTAAAATTATGCTAATAATGTATTAATTGAATTATCGCCCTTCAGTTGTATTTATTTAATATTCACACAAAAGAAAATCAATATTAGTTGTAGTTTAAAAACTATAATTGTGAAGGGAGTCTTTATATTTTATGTAGAGCATTCCAAAAAATTTTACTTAAAAAAAAAAAACTAATTTTTATGCCTTTTTTGTAATTCATAATTTATAGTAATTATCCTTATTTAGCAATTAATATTTCATTCATTTTTTTTTTTTTTTTTTTTTCAAATTCAAATTTACTGATTTGTATATCTTATAAAATTTTAAATGTGTATTCGATTTAATTTTTTTTGCACTGAATTTTTGCCTTGTTATATAGATATGAAATAAACAATTTGTTTTTATTAATATGTTTCCGTTTTTATCATTAAGTAAAAATATCCTTTTTATTTATTTATTTATTTTTTTTTTTATCATCATTGAAATGTATTATGTTATTCATGCAAAGTTTTCATATCTACTAGATTTAAAATAAGGCATATGTAACCATGAAAATTTTTAGTTTTATAAACATTCATCAAAATTTTTGATACATCATTTTATGCATACTATTTTTTTTTCTAGCTGTTTGAAAATGGAATAAATTATTTTTTGAGCCTGTAAATATTTAAACATCAAAAAATGTAAAAATGATCATTTTATAATTCAGTTTTAAAAATAATGCTTTGATTTAATAAAATGTTTTGTGATATTATGTAATACTGTTTATATAAAAATTTAAAGAACAATTAATATTTTTTTTAAAAAATCCAATGCATTAGGAACATTAGTATAATATTTGTGGAACTGAAAATGGAATATCTTAACAAAATAGTTCCATTTGGAAATCATATTCTCTTAATAAAATAATTATCTATTTAGTTTGAATTTTTTTTTCCCCTTTGTATTATTTTGTTACATGAAAAATTGTAGGTTGAGTGTAAGATATTTTAACAGAAAAAATATGTAATTAAAAAAATGAAAATATTTTTTTTATGTAGTGATATTTGTTTTTTGCATCACTGGGGAAAAAAATTCAAATTAAACTTTTATGAAATTTTTTTTTTTAATATTGTTAGAAAAAAAAAAAACCTGTAAAAAAATTTTTTTTTTAGCCATTATTTCATAAAATTTAAATTTGTTCTGTGGGTGTTTAGGTATTAGATATAATTTTACTTATTTTATGAAAATAATTTATGTAAATTCAATATTAACATTAAAAAAATATGAGTAAGACATTAAAAAAAAACAAAATAAAAAATTTATGTAAATTTACATTACAGGAAAATACTGAAAAAAAAAAAAATTTGATCATGAGAAGTATTTTTAGTGCTCAACTTAAAAATAAATCTGTTTTCTAGTTATATGAAATTTTTGCTTTGTCTAGTGTTTAACAAGATTATTAAAAAAACTAAAAAAAAAAAAAAAAATTCTATTCTTAATAAAATTTGGAAAAAATTAAGGCTAATAATAAAATTAATGCATTGTAATTCAACAACTTGCATTCATTGAATGAGTATTTACAATGAACACTTAATGATCTGAACAGACCACTCCGGCACATCAACTTAGCTTCTCAACTGTCTTCTGTCTTATATGACTTTATTGTGATAAAAAAAACAGTGATATATGAACATTCAAAAACACATTTTTACATATTAGAAATATTAGAGCAACTTTATTATATATATAATATTCATTTATAAAAGAAAATGTGTTATTTACGATTTTTTTAGTTATAGTAAAAGATTAATTAATTATAGAATGTAAAAAATGCAAATTCTGTAAAATTAAGAATTTGAGATGTAAGTTTGACTCTGTTGTAGAGCAACAGACAATTACATTATTTATTGTTATTAAGGTTAAAGGGGACGAAAGGCTAGCTCTCTGTGCCACGGGTTTCGGGTTCAAGTCCTTACGATGCCATGGATGTTTGTAGTGGTTGATTCCACTTTAAACTGTAGCTCCCAGTCTAATATGATTGTAGAGCATTGAGCATAGGCCTGACAACCCTACCTCATAAAAACAGAAAAATATTCTGTTTCAGAATATGCCAGTAGGCAGACGGCCATGGTCTAACATGGATTGAAATGTCAGGGAGTTAGTTATTAAGGTTAAATCTGGGATTACATTTTACTCAGAAAAGGTCTATAACAGTATGTGAATGTGTGTACTTTACATATATAAAATAATCTTAATGCTTCTTAATTAATAAAATAAAATAAATAAGTATTTTTACATTTAAATTTTAAATTCCCAGTTGACAAATAAAATATTACATGAATTCCATTATCATTTATACAAAACACTAAATTTAAGATACTTTAAGAACTCTTTTAAGTTATGTGTTCTTGAGAAAAAGAAACAAGTAAAGATCAAGAATCAAGTTGTTTTGTATATAACCTATGATGACATAAGCAATATTTGAAATTGCAAATACATTGTTGATACAAAATACTGATTTTGTTAAACTCCACAATTTGTGATGTCTTCAACAATGACAGTTCCTAAACTTCAGGCATCAAATTATATATATTTTACATATATTCATTAGATATTTTCTGGCAGAGTCTGAACTATTATACTTCATTAACTATCAGTGCTTGAAAAAGGCATGCACCATCAGATTCGATATATTTAATATTTCCATTGAAAACCATAAACAAGTTTCACTCACCCGTTATACTCATTGCTCAATGTATTTCAAAATGAATGCTGGATAATAATACTTCCTACAATTCTGTGCAAGACTATTTGGTTAATCATTGTTCGCCCATTAAATTAATACATCAGAAATCAAAACCTAATGCCAATTGACATAAAGAATGTTGATTGGCACTACATGTATGCATATGAGCCAATTGTAAGTTTTGGGGATCAGTGAATTTACAGTCAAAGATAACTTCTACAAAATAATGCATACTTTTCCTTGTATAGCAAAAAGTTTCAAACTATTAAAGTAGATAATGCCACTCATGTAGCAATGTTCCATAGTTATGTTAACACTTAAAAAGCAACTAATCATACTGTCAGTTCCATGTCAATATAGTGCATATCATTGCATGTTTCCATTGCATTTATGGTTCACTGTTTTCACAGTCACATCATTGTCATGATATATTTCAAGTGTGTAATCTAATTAGAAAGTTATTCCTTGAATAATTTCCTGCAAAGAAAAATACAACTTTTATTCTGTAGCTTTTGTGTAATTTTTTAAAATATAAATATCTTTCTTTACTCTCGATATATCTGCTTGCAGATAATAGAACGGCAAATATTTGGTTTCTCAATAATCCTTTATTAACTATAACCTTTTACATATAAATCATCTCAAGCATATACATATACACTCATTCTGCATTTCTGATCATTTGCATATCATACACCGATTTTCATTGGTCTGTGAGCTCGATTTCAGGGTGTCCCAATTTTTGTAATTATAAATGTAAGTAATTCATTATACATATAGTTATTCTAATATATTCCATAAAAAAATTTCCTAGGAGAATTAATTTCGGAGACATTCAAAATTACACTTCCTGAAAGTATAATGTTTTTTTTTGTTTATTAAATGCTTATATTTTCCTCTAAAAATACTGATGAATGAAATATGTACATTTTTAATTATTCTTTTAAATCATTCTTGCATAACACATCCTAACAACATTCATTATTTATTATATTTTATTTCAAAGTTAAAAAAAAATATTAATGAATTATAGTATATCAATCAAAGATTGAAGGTAAATTTGAAAATATGAAAATATTTAATCTGTAACACATCAGTAATTAAATCCTATTGGCATTTATTATTATTATTTAAACATAAAGTCAGCATATTTATTTTTAACCGTAAATTTTCATGATATATTATTTCATTTAATTGAAAGGAATGAATAAACTTCTTTTTAAAGTATGTTTTAACATATCTAATTTAGTATTTAGAAAGACTTTGTATGTACTTCACTTAATTAAAATTTTTTTTTTTTTTTTTTATTTAGGTTTTATAGTTTTACTGCTAACCAGAAACCATAGGAAAGCAGAGATATTGATAAATTTCCATTGGGAAATAATACATTTCCAATTTTTTTTATTAGTTAGGCTGTATACATGGATATAAGATGTGAAGAAAACTGAATTTTTATGTGTTTAAATATTGCATGACAGGATCTATTGGTATTTGTATCCTAAAGAAGAAAAATTTATATTAAAACATGAACAAAAAAATTTATAATTTTTTTTTTATTTTTAATCAGCACTTTTTGTCTTATATATTTTTTTTCCCCCTCATGTGGTAGTTATGATCACAATTAAAATTTTATTTGCTGATATTGGACTAAGATTATGTATAAATTTTTTTTTTTTTTAAATTTGCTGGGAAAAAAATTTTTATTTCAAAATAACAAATTTTCTGTTTATAAATTAGATTTTTATATCATATTAAACTGATATTAGGTATCTGATTCTTGTTTTATGGATTTACTTGTAAATTAAATATTAGGAATTTTTTTAAATTTTCCTTATTATTGTATTTTTAATTAATGTATATTTATTTTTATCTGAATAATTCTAAAATTCTGGCCCATTACTATATTTTTATTATTATTCACAGAAATAGTTTAGCGATATTAAAATAATCAATTCATAATTGTAAACTTGGGAAGTTGATGGAAATTATATACATATTCCTCCCCCTATTTGGGAAATTAAAATGCTGGTGTATTCTCATTTATGCCAAGTATTTTGTTTATAAATAATTGAAATCATGAAAATAATGTTATGACATTGTGATTGGCATGAAACAGTTTGTACAGAAATGGCCAGTAACTATCGGCCATTCATTTAGCTTTAGCTTGTAGATATTACCGATTGAATCTTACTGTGCTGCATTGTATCAACATTTCCTGTATATTTTTTCAGATAAAATCGATTCAATGGATGTAAAAACTTTAAACAATTATTGGCTTAACAATATTTTATTTCTTTGTAGTTTTAACTTAAATGAAATTTTCCGGCGATAAAAAGTTTTTTGCCATGGGGAGTTTCAATTGTTAATAATACAACTTGAATCGAGCAACAAAGAAATGAGCATACTTGAATGCAAAATAATTGTAGCAGATTCAACACTATTCAGGTCTTATTAGAAACCTTTGTATCTTTTTAATGTAAGCATTTGTGTTAACAATGAGTCAAGCCTATTGCCAGCTCAATAAGTTCCACATTTAATGCTACTTTACCATTTCATGAATATATCTAGCATATATGGAGGAAATCTGTATCATTGATATAACTTCTGCTATGTTAAAAATTCCAAACTATAATTAATTTTAGATCAATTAATGTTTGATATTTCAAAAGTCATTGTACAAAATAAATTCCTTTACCGTTTATTTATTGATTAATATTTCTTATACTGGGATTTTTTTAAGGTCTTTACATTCATTTAGTAATCTCAGTAATAATTAATATTTAATTCAAATGTATTTAAATGTAGTACATTTATTTATGTGTATATATATTATAGTTTAGTGTTTGACTTAGTATTATCTTTTATTCTGTTCTGATGTTTATTTTTGTTCTTGGATGAATAATGTATATAATTATTAATGCATTTATTAGTAAGAAATAGCTCTATTTGACTTAATTCTAATTATATTCTGTAATTAGAATATATTCCAATCTGGAATGAAATTTATTTAGATCCAGAAAACTGTTTGATTACCTATTTGCATCATGATTTTCGATATAATGAAATTTAAATTATTTGTCCACGTTTTTAGTAAAAATCGATTATCACTTCTTTTAATAATAGAACTTAATAAAAATAAAATATAATTAAACTTATTTTATTGGTGATGTATGTAAATTATTTTAATTTTTATTCTAAACCTATGAATATTATTCATTTATCTTTCAGACAAGCATATTGAAATTAAAAAGTTCATTAAAATGCTGTATAATTTTTGAACAATATTTGTTGAAAAAGAAAAATATATTAAAAACTAATATAACTAAAAATTTTTGATTTATAATTATGAATTTCAAACTCGTCTATCATAATACACTATTTCATTTAAAAAGTTTACAAAGCATAGAACTTTTTTAAATTTAAATTAAAATTTACTAATTTTAAATTAGTACAAATTTAATTTAAAATGTAAAAATTGTTTGCTTTTTTGCATATGCAAGTGAACCTATTTTTAAAAATTTAACTATTACAAACTAGTTTTTAATTAAAAAAATTAAATTCTTATACATTTGTTGAATTTACTTGAAGTAGAAGTGACCTATATATGGAGAAAATTCTATAATATGTGTTTGAAAATAGTTTTATAAAAAAGAATTTTAACAAAACATACAACATGAATCTCCCCCTCCCCCATCTTCATTTGTATAATTTTTAAAATAAAAATTTTCATTTTGTCGTTTTCCTTTGTGTCCAACAAAACAAAATTTTGAATCTAAATTCATCCCTGTTTCATTAAAAAAATTCACTGTATTCTACTCAAATTATTACTGAGGAAATAGCTTTTAGCTTGTGCATTTCGTCCTGTAGTATCAAGACCCTTACATGGATTCGTTATAACAGTACCTGCTGTATCATAATGTCTGCTTTTTTTACTATTTGATAGAAATAGATGTAAAGAAATAATTGTTTATTAAAGTATTTTTTAAATCTAAATGCAGATAATTTATGTTAAATTTTATGATAAATTTTATTCATGGAAAACTTATACTGTTCTATGCTTTTATTTAAAATATTACAAGTAACTATGTCCAGTTGTTTTGTGAAATGAACATTATATATAGCTAACAAATATGTTGTCATCTGAAATTTATAAATTCTATAACTATTTATTATAATATCTGTAATATTGTATTATATATTTTTTTTTTATTGGAAACTACTGACTTTTTGTTTTTCCATGAATGCTTGAAAAAATATTTATTATGTATTTGTATAATTTATGGAAAAAAATGTATATAACTTGCACTCTGTGTTAATATAAACACTTTTTCTGTGTTGATAAGATTAAGGAATTGGAAATATTATTTCATATATATAAACTTTTAAAGTAAAAAAAAAATTAAATACCCATTTAATTTTGTATTTCTGGGATGGAATATATTATTATTTCTTAATAAATATTGGTGTTCATGAAATAAAAATGTCTCATATTTAAGTGAACAAAATTAGTAACAGTTTTTAAAATAATAATTACAACTCTGAAGAATCTATACATTTTCTCATAGACTTAAATTATAATTAATAATTTTTTTCAAGATATTTCAACAATTCTCATTCCATATTTTGCAGGGGGAATTAAATGCTAGTTAAAAATTATTGCTAGTTACAATTATTCTCTGCTTCAGCAGACATTTTTTTTAATATCAATTATTCATGCATTGTTTAAATAAAATGTCCAATTATTATGGCATTTAAAAGTAAGATTGGGTAATCTAACAAAGGAAAATAGACTTATAATTGCTTTATGGAAATTGAGACTTTGGCTATGGTTTTCAGATTTGATATAGATGAGGAGGGTCAGAGAATCTTTGTTAGTGATACAAGTTAACAACTGTAATTCAGGGTGATATTCCACATTCTTTACAAAAAAAGACAACTGCGTTCACTGCAATATTTTGACATTAGTAAATAGAATTATAATAGCTTTATCGAAATTGAATTGATACTTTGGCTGTGTTTTCAACTTTGATATAGATGAAGAGGGTCAGAGAAACTTTGTCAGTGATACCAAGTTAACAAATGTAATCCAAGGTGATATTTCTCATTCTTCACCAAAAGGACAGTCAAGCTCACTGCAATATTTTGACATTAGTAAATATGATGATTTAAACTGTTTTTCTATCAGATCTCAACTCAAATTTATTTAGATTAAATTTCACAGCAACAGTTTTTTATGTTAATAGTCTTAATAAGTGGGTTTGCAACTTTGATATAGATGCGGAAGGGCAGAGAAGCTTTGTCAGTGGTACCCAAGTTAACAACTGTAATCCAGGGTGATATTCCTCATTCTTTACCAAAAAGATAATCAGGCTCACTGCAATATTTCGACATTAATAAATATGATCTCCCAAACTGGTTTTCTATTGATCTTAACTCATATTTATTTAGATTCCGTTTCACATCAACATTTTTTTATTTCAGCAGTCATAATAATTGGTTTTCAACTGTCAGATAGATGGGGAAGGGCAGAGCATTTTTTATCTGTGGTACCAACTATAATTCAGAGTGATATTCCCTCGCTCTTCACCAAAAGGACAATCAGGCTCACTGCAATATTTTGACATTAGTAAATATGTCATATTTACTTACCAGTATTTAAACCAGTTATCTATCAGATCTTAACTCATATTTATTTAGATTCCATTTTCCAGCAGTCATAATAATTGGGTTTTCAACTTTGAGATGGAGAGGAGCAGAGAAGCTTTGTCAGTGGTACCGAAGAAAAAGAACTGTAATCCAAAGGGATATTCCTCATTCTTCACCAATCAGGATCATTGCAATATTTTGACATTAGTAAATATGATTATCTAAACCGGTTTTCTATCAGATCTTAACTCTCATTTATTTAAATTCCATTTCACAGCAGTTTTTTTTTTTTTTTTATTTCAGCTGTCATAATTCCTTTTTTTTACATTACTGATTGATAGGTTCTTTTAGCTCCTTATTAAATCATATTTTGGTCATACTCTCCAGTAATTTTCTACTACCTCCAAAATTCATGGACAGTTAACAAAATGTCTTACCAATTTGTGACCTTATATAGTTTCTTCAATATCAAAAGAATGATACAGTTTAAGGCATTTTATTCTTGCTCAAGCCTTTACAGCTATCCTAATTACTATGACACTATTGAATTCTTGCAGTTTTTTTTAAGGTATGTTGGAAGACTGGAGGAATCCCCCTCATTTGAACAACTTAGATCAGATGGATGTTCCTAAAATCAAAAACCTTTCTTTTTTTTTTTTTCTTGCAATCATTTGTCATTGACCACTTTAGTTTATTTAAAACCATAATATTTTTTTTTTTTTTTTTAAATAAATTGTAAATATGTATTATTATCGCATGTAATTTTAATTTATGTTCCTAATAATTTTTAACTAAACCTAGGTGTACTATACACCTAAACTTAGCAAATTAGAGAAATCCACTGATAGGTAGGTGACAAGATTTATAATCTAATAACGTCAAATGTTGATTTTGGAGCGAAAAAAGGGTCTCTAATATTACCCATAATTAAAACCTATATATATCTAATTATCCATTCGATAAAAAAAAAAAAAAGTCAAAAGAACGTCATATAAACGAAATTATGGATGTAAAACTTTCAAATTGCGATCAAAATAATTATATTTTGCAACAAATCAATTAAAGGAATAACTGAAAATATCGTAACAGAATGAATTGTTTAGTCTTTTTAGGTTTTAGAGAAATGCTTTAACTTGCCAAGTGTTCTTTCTTCAGACAAGTCTCTATTTTTCCACCATCATTACGCTAGTTCTAGATTCTTGCAAATCTGTGTTTTAAGCACTATTTTCATAGCATTAACCATATCGTTAATGAATTTTTATGAGACAGAATGCAAGATAGAAAATAAGTTTTAGTAGCATTAGTTCTTTAATTTCGTTGTGATTGCCATCAATTATTTCATACTGAACATAATTATTCAGTCATCTTTGTTTCCATTTTCATATTTTTATCTGCATCAAGCAGTTGATTCCATAAATAGTTGTAGGTCTTAGCATCAAGTTTATCAGGCTCTTGCAATTCATTAAGCAGTATCTTTTACAAGGATGCATTTTAACTAATCATTCGTGTACCGATCTTGTCAATCTTTTCGATTAATGTGGCTTTTCTTTGGTTGGATAAGTGAAGGTAAAATCAAAATTTAATTGTATTTTTACATAACATAATAATAAAAAAAAACAAATTATGATACTATTTAACCATGCAGAAAAAAAACCATATGCATTTAATCAGACCCCGACTTATGAAAGATGTGAAACCTTTTCGAGGTTGAGGATGATGTATAATGTATTCATCTGCAATATGTTCCAAGGAAGGATAAAAGTAGCAGTTCAAATGATTGCAAAAATTAGATAAATATTTCTCAACTTATTAATTTTATAAAATTATTTTAATGTTAGGTCTAAATTACCAAGATAAAGAACCATATCGAATTTTTTAAAATTAATTTTGAAAATACAAATAATTGCATCCGCATTAAGTAAAGGAAATAAATTTTTAAAAATCTAGTATGTATACGATTGTTTAAATGAAACACAATTGCTATAGGAATTTAAAACTTTCAGAGTTTCCCAGAATGCACTTATAAATCCCAGAATT
The DNA here is from genome assembly GCA_021605095.1 of Caerostris extrusa. Taxonomy (NCBI): domain Eukaryota; kingdom Metazoa; phylum Arthropoda; class Arachnida; order Araneae; family Araneidae; genus Caerostris; species Caerostris extrusa. The sequence goes on from BPLR01021064.1 coordinate 44,972, forward strand.
TGTTCTGAAAAATAATAATTTCCGGATAACAATCCGCAGCTCTAGTATCTGAAGAATGCCTCTTAGTTCCGAAAAGTTAGTCTAATTCATGGTTTTAAAATATTTTTAACCCATAAAACTCCAATAACCTTCCCATTTAAGCACCATTCATAATTTTCAGCAATCCTACTACTATCTGTAAAGTACTTATATTCTAATTTTTCATTACACTTTAAACAAGGGGCGGCTAACCCGCAGCCCGCCTTGAACATTTTTCAGGCCCATGAGATTTATCACACTTTTGCAAAATATATTTATTTTATAACAGCCAAAGTATGAAAAACCAATGTATTAAAAATACATTATGTGTGCATTCCTACATTTAAAATTAACTGTTGAAATTATGAGAAAAACTAACTTTGATTGTAAAATAATATTCTTACGCATATATGACAAATATTGACTATTTTATTTATGAGTTCGCAGAATAATTAAATTATATTCTGTGAACTTATGATGCATGTGAATCTAGGAACATCTAATATAACAGGCTCTATGTTTCACTTTAAGTGACTTCAGACACAATGCCCATCCCTAGATATTTGACAAAACTAGCACAGAAAGTTAGAGCTTTTGGTTCAACTTATACCTGGTTTCCGATAAGCTTACTGCCAGATTATATATTTTTCACACATAATTAATTTTTTTTTATTTACATATGTGGTGAAGGCACTGTATTTAAATAATTTGGCAATATTTCTTCCATTTTGCTTTGGAATATTTAATTTTTTTCTGTTCTGTTTTTCCGAGAAAAAAATCCAGTTTCCTTCAAAAATTTCCTGATCTTTTATCAAATTCCCGATTTCTAAACTGAGTGGCCGCTATATTTTACATTATTGTATAGTTTTAATTGCATATTAACATAATCCTTATAATTTGTGTAGTAAAATGTATACCTAGAAACTTTTTAAAATATTTGTTACTCAAGAATTAATAGCCATCTTTAAAAACAGAACAATACAATTGAATATTAACAGAGATGAACTTGTATAGTTTTAAAATGAATATAACAATCTACAATTAGAAAACTTGAGAGAAAATATTACAGATTTTACTTTCGTAAAATTAGAAGTATTTATCTTCTGAACAATCAAAAATTTTTCTTAAATATGTTGAATTACCATGTTGGCATTAACATGCCTAACTTGTACAAAGATTTACACAAAATGATAAAAAGCAGCAAGATATTTCTTTTTTAAATGATCATATTCTATTAACATTTTTGTAACAGTAGATAAATTATGATTAATTAACAAACATTTTTTTAAAATTTTTTTAGAAGTCAACAATATAAATAAGCAAACAGAACAGAAATAGTTCAAATTTATTAAGAGATTTAAGGATAATCACAACAAAATAAATATCACACATTTAACTCCATGACAAAAACATTTATTGCAGAATGTGGATTTCTTTTATCAAAGCATCTTTTGGTGTAAATAGTTTTATCATTATTTCATTTATAATCCCCAAGGCAATTTGTGCACGTAAAAGTATGAATTCATCTGTTTCATTCATGTAGACAATTTTTAATTGGGTATAAATATTTTTTAACTCACTCTCCAAAACCTAAAAGGAAAGAAAAAAAGAAACAAAATAAACATTTTCAATTTATTAAATCTTATAATGAATATAACAAAGCAAATAAAATAGCAAATTAAATTTTTAAGCCAAAATGAAGTTTGGAAATGCCTATAGAGTAACATTTTATGAAGATTTTTTATTTTATAATTTTGTGTGCATAAAATATTCATTAGATCAATTGTTCATACAATTTTGAACTGAAATAGATCAATCCTTGCATAAAATAAACTGCTAAAATGCTTTTCTTTTAAAGCAGGTTTATTAAAATCGCCATACAAGACCATACTTTAATAAAACTCAGATTTTGTTTTATAAAATTTGTCTTATGTTGTTCTAATGCAGCTGGCAATACAGAGGCAGTTAATCTTTATGCCATAAGCAATGGCTGCATCAGTGTTACTCATTTAGTACTACCCTTGCTTGTAACTTGAAGATAGGCCACAGAGGTGAGTAACACTACCGCAATAACGCTCTATGATCCTATTAGACCGAGACCTAAAGTTTAAAGTGAATTGTGAAACACTACAAACATCCATGGCACCGCCGGGACTCGAAGCCGAAATTTGTGTTACCGAGTGCTAGCCACTCAGCCATGAGGCCTTAAAATCTATCTTAGAATTAAAGAAATACATAAAATTTTTCAATGAAATGAGTGTTGTACAAACTTTTAAAACATATGTTATGCATAAATATAAAAAATATTATGTATAAGAAATTTGTTTAATTCAACCAAAATAATACAACAAAAAAATATTGCAAATGAGGACATAAGTTCATTAAATCGTGCTACACAGAAATTAATTTCTAAAGTTGCATGCTGGCAAACCATTGCAATTTTTATGCAACATTATTAAAAACTTCTAATAAAAGATGTAATGATTTTTAACTACTATGTAATATAATTTTTAAAATATCTAAATAGGTGGTTTTTATACACAGTTAAACTTACCATAAAAATATTGATATCGACTCCCCTCAGCAAAAGTTCGATAACCATTACTGCACATTTTCGCACTTCCAAATCAGAATCGGTTTTAAGAAATGACACAACACAATTGAGTATCTAAATAAAATAAAAATTACAATTAAAATCTCTCTCTCTCTCTATATATATATATATGCATACCTACATATAGAAACTAGCTTTTTCTTTCTCATGCTATAAGATTACAGCATTAAACATCCTCAAGATTCTAACTTCAATTGGCAGAAATATCATCAATTTTTTATATATCATCAACTTCAGTTTATATATTTTTCCAATAAAGCTAGAATTCTGATATTCATTAATCAAACATAATTTTCATCTCATTTCTATCTTCTGAATTTATATATGTACATAAATTCTATTACTTTTATTTAATTAATTCAAGAACTTAATATGGTAATTTTTGGAGAAATAAATAGATACCAATTCATAATAATGCTATGCAATATAAAATTACTATCATTTTAATCGTTTGTAACTGTGCTCCCTCCTACGCACTGCAAGTGCGCCCCTTGAAATTCAGTAAATATCAAGAGACATGATCCAGAGAAATGATCAGTAAATATCAAGACTCTCACCCAAGAGTAAGTATGGTGCAACAGGATCTGCCGTTAGTTATAATCTCTCATCCCGAGAGGAAATATGAGAATTTTCGACTTAAAGATTTGTGGAAAGATTTCACTTCTAATTAGATTTTTTTTAAAAGTATTACATGTTGTATTTAATTATTATATGTGTATAGTGTTTATGCACGTGTAAATAAAGCTGTGTTCTCAAACCTGTGTCTCAACCCAACCACACCCAGATGCAGCTGCATAAACTATCGGCAACACTGCATGTTTTAATACATGTAAATTTGTCTAGTTACATGAGTACAAAATGTCAGTAGCCGATTTCAAAAATCAGGAATGTTTAACATTTACCTCATCACAAAAAAAAAAAAAAAAAAAATTTTAATAGAAATAAAAAGAATTCCACACTAAATTACCTCTTGAAGCCAATCACTACCAATGTTGCACTTCAAATGAAAGCAAGCCTGGCCCAAGTTTGAAAGATTGGATGAACGAATTTGAGGATCTTCTCGTTTGGTACCAATTAAAAAGGCATGAAGTAAAGCATCTTTGAACTTGTACACTGATTCCCCTGGAAAAGTGGGAAAAATACATAAGAATGCTAGCATTTTTATACATATATATATATATATATATATATATTTCTACATCATATATAATCACTCTTTTTAAACAGTTCAAATATTTTAAAAGTATCAAATAAAATCTTTTAATAACATACCATAATTATTTACTTTTAATTTTCCCCTTTGTTTTATATCCAACTTCTAATTCATTTCCACATTAAAAATTTATATATAAATGTTCTTTTGATACTAAGCTTCATATAACAATAGCAGATTTCCCATTACATTTATTATCTTTTAACAAAATTTAAATAACTCAGATTCGTGATTCTTTTAAACTTATTAATTAAGGTCGCTCTTTGAATAGAGGAAATATTAAAATGGAATATTAATATATATTAATATTCTAAATTGATTAAATGCTTCTCAAATATACTCATAAAAGATACAATAAAACATATATAAAGGTAGATAAAATTTTATGTATTTATTATAGAAGTTTCAAAAAAAGTATTATTCAACATTAATTACTTATTTAGAAATCAGTGTTATTAAATTACCCAAATTTAAAAATTACAGCAATACAAGAACTTACAACGAGAGTTTAAATAAGTAATTATAAAATAATAGGCCACAAATTAATTTGATTATCTTTATATATACAATTCTTCTGTACGTGTGTTTGCCACTGAACACCTCCTAAATGCTGGACTGATTTTGATGAATTTTGTGTGTGTGTTTGACAAAACATGGAGAATGTTTTTATGCTATTCCTCTTTGTTGCAAATCACCACCAAATTCAGTATATCAACTTCTTTGCCATTCAACCAATCTCTATGAAAATTGGTAACATTATGTATTCAAGTATGGAAAATATTTTTGGGCTATGCACTTCATTGTCACCTGTCACCAGAGGGTGCTGCAGCATTTCATCTTACATATAGTACTATTCAAACGATATCCATGAAAATTAGTATGTACATATATTGGAACATGGAGAATATATTCACAATATACAATTTTCTACAATGCATTTTTTTGGCAGGACAAGGTATGCCAAGTTCTGCTAGTTAGTAATATAAAATCTTTTGATCGCAAATAAAAAAAATATATGAATGATTAACTTTTGTCCTATTAAAAACATAATAAGAATAAAAACCAATGTTAATGAGAACTTAGGATGTATTAACATTGATGATAATTACATATTATTGATATTTAATTACATATAAATATAAAATAATATTCATAAATCAGTTCATACTAATAAACTTTCAGAAATTTTAAATCCCAAAAGTATTTTTTCAGTTTGCTTGAATTTTTTTAAAATACCAATAACAATTATTCTCTGCATAATACTATTGGTTATGGAAATATCAATAAATGTATGGTGAAATTAAATTAAAATATTTATTTCACTTATATACAATGACTGCGAAATTTATTTAGTAAGTGAAAAAGAATTATTTTCTTCAGAATGAATGCATTAGTTGAAGTTCTTGGCAAATACTGTAAAATTCTTAGACTTTTTTAATATTTTAATCCCATGAATTTTTTGTTAAAAATTACTCCTGTAACAGGAAATTTTATTAAATTAAATTGAATGCATAATTTTTTTTTTAAATTTTGTTTCAAGTGGCATAAAATTGTATAATTTTTTCCATGTTTGCTTCTTGCAGTCCCTTTAGTAAAATAAAAAATTTGACTAAAATATATGCCATCATAATTTTCAAAAACTAAATTAGAATTAGGAACAAATGAATTATCCACTCTTGTGACTCACCAAGTAAGTCGGTTGTTTTTCTTAAAACTTCTCCAAGTTTTAAAACAGTATCTCTGTCTTCACTCAATTGATATTGACGTAGCACATTAGGAAAAACACATCCCGTATCCAACGTTGCAAGTATTGCTAATCCATTAATTGAAGGTTGATGAACATACGATTCTTGATACTCTATACATTTCTGTAATAAATAATGGATAAAAAAATTATTTTCACCAATAAATCAGATTTGAATAATACTAAATGAAACATTGTCCCTAAATCATCAATATTTCAAAACAAATTATTTCTAAAAATTATTAAAAGCACATATCTTTCATGAAAGAGAAATTTAAATAAACCTTAATTATATCCTTATAATCAATGTATTTAAAGCTAATTTTATTTATATTTTCATCATCATCAATGGCGCGATTTCCTCCTAGTAGGCCAAGGCCTACTGGCAGATTCCGAGACAGAAGATATTTTCTTTTTGCGGGTAGGGTTATCAGTCCAATGCTATACAGTCATATTAAACCAGAACCTATGGTTTAAAGTGGATTCCGAACCACTACAAACATCCATGGTACTGTCAGGATTCTAACATGAAACCTATGGCACTGAGAGCCAGAGCACTACTTATTCAGCCATCAGGCCCTCATTTATATTTTAAGGAACATAATAAAAATTAAATGAGTTTAAAATGACAAGACAAATTTAATTTTTTATTATAGTTAATGTCGTCTACGATAGCTTTAAATTAGATTATACAAATGAAATTTTAATTCTCAGGCTCTTCCCTCCCTGTATTCCTTAACAAGAAAAAAAGGTATTAAGAATGAAAATCATTCATGGGTGAACAACAAACAAGAAGTTCTGATGGACTTTCTACAAGAGGATAAATATTACTCCTACAGTTAATAATCAAAGCATTTTTATTTTTAAGTTTAAAAACAAATATAGTGTAAATAAATCTAAATGAGCAATACATTATCGAGAACTATAATGAATTGCATTAAAAAACTTTATGTTATGATTTCTTTTCTCAAACACTACAAAATGAGAAAGAAAATTAAAAAACATTAAAAAAAAAAGTATTTAATAACAAGCTTGCTTAGAGGAATACTGTTATTACAAAGAGGGGGGAGGGGAATCGCAATCAAGAAATAAATATAAATTAGTTTAATTTTTTTAAAAATTCAGTATTATGATGAAAAATATTCGTACCATAAAAATATTCATAACTTTTTCCCTATTTTGAAGTGTTTCCTCGTCTCTCTCCTCAAGTAAATTTTTTAATACAATAAGTCCATGCCCTTGCATATGCACTAAACCAGTCTTTATATCTTTAATTGCTGATTCATATGCTGTTTCTTTCTTTTTTGCTGGTAATGGAACAGATTTAGATGAATTTAAGGGGTCTCCAGGTATTTTCGAAAAATGCATATCTTTCTTATTTTGAGTATCTCTAATAGGTGAAGAAGTCTCGGAACAAGATTCCCCAGACTCAGGAGAGGTGTCCGAAGAGTTATATTCAATGCAATCAAGTGGACGTTTGCATTCCTCCTCATATTCTGCAATCAGGTCAGTTAATTCCTGTTCACTAGGTATAGGCAAACCTGCATTGTCACAGGAAAGATTTGTTGGGGAAAAGCTAGAGTAGGCTTTCTCGGTCTGTATGCTCCTTTTACAAGCGATTCCATGAGTTGCAATATGAACAGTAAGACTGTGTATGATTTCTTTTAAGTCATCATCAATGTCAGATCTTTGAAGCTTTTCTAGATTGGGAAGACATTTTTTCAAAGAATCCCAATCATCAGAGGTAAGCTAAAAAAAAAAAATGTATTTCTTAAAAAATGAATGTAGTGATTTATTACAGAAGAGTAAAATATTTTAGAAAATTGAAGGAAAAAAAAAAAAAAACATGAAAAAATTTCATGTGCATGTGTACATAGATAAAAAAACAAATTTAGGGTTTTCAAGAACAGAGAACAAGAAAAAGAATTCTTCATTAAGAAAGTAATTTATTTAAGTATTTTATTTAAACTTCAAAAAATTCTGATGGCTTTTACCTAAATTGTTATATTTAATACAGAATTTTATTTATTTTTCCAATATTCAAAATTTTAATTTTAATTAGAATTTTGATATATATGTATATCTGACACAATTCATATATTTTTCAAACTCTAATAGTTAAATTTTTATGTTCTTTTAACACTTTAAAAAAAAAAAATTTAATTACAACAAAAAAAAAAAGAATGAACATTTTGATGGAAATTAGCCTGATTTTAATTCAATAAGTTTCATATTTTAATCTACAGAATAATCTAGTTTTTAATGAATTTGAATAAAAACTGATAAGACTTTTGAAAAATATGATAGCAAAATGTAACTCTGCCACTACCTTATTGCAAAATCAAGCTAGGAACATACACAATGATGTAATTTGATTATTACTGTTTAATTACATTTTATGCACAGTAAAATGTTCATTTACTTTTTTTCTCTCCATTTTTTCATCTTAATTTTGATTTTTTTTTAACCAATAATATTTATATTTTAAGAATTTATATCTCTTGATACATTATTAAATGCATTGACTTATAACATGCATAGCCATTAATCAATTTATAACACAAAGTTATAAAATTATTAATTTTAGATTATTTAATTTTATTTTTTATTTTTTCAATATTAAATTAATAATGTATATTAATATTTAAAAAATATATATTTTATAATATCCACAACCTACTAAAAAAAAAAATATTCTAGAAATTGAAAGTAATTTGTCAAATAAAATTAATACACATCTACTTATTTTTAGATAACTATTATTTTAATGTAAGCAGATATAAATATTATTTATTCTTTCTAACATGCATTTTTAAACATAAAATAAAAATGATTACATTTGTAAATATATAAATAATGCAAAAATGTACATAAAAAAATAATCTATGTACGATGTTTTATGAAAAATTGTTTTAAATTTATGGTATGCTAAATTAAATTAATTAAAACTACAAACCAAAATATTATTTCAAATCTAATCAGTTTTTTTGTAACTGAAAATAATTTACATTACCTTTCTTTCACCAAGTCTTTCCCTCAACTATGCCAGCAAAAATTTAATGAAATATGTCAGTACATAGAATACAATTTAAAAAAATTTCACACTGAAATATAAAATAATTCTTTTGTATTCAATATATTCACCTGTTTATCGCTTTCCAAAATTGAATTCAAAATCATCAATACAACCCACAGAGTTTTCTCATAAAATACGGCATCTGTTTGACAGTTGCAAATACTTTCCAACAAAACCTGCAAAATATAATTACTAAATACATCACATGTTTTTAATTTAATATATATATATAAGAGCTATAATTGAAGCAGAAAATTTCTTACCAGTAATATATCAATCACTTCAGATATATTTGACATTAAAGCTTCACCAATGTCTACATTCCATTCAGATAACTCCTGCAGCAAAGCATTGAATAAAACCCCAGATTTTTTATTTTCTTCTGCATCACTATCCTTGGACTCCAAGTGAAAAGAGCAGAATTCCTGAAGAATAAATTATAATATATATATATATTATATATATATATATATATATATATATATATATGGCTTTTGTTTTCAATATCTTAGGGTTTTCTTTTCTTTTTTTTGTTATATTTACTGAAAATGTCTTTACTAGAATGCATTTATACAACGATGACATCCCCTCCACTATTCTCAGAATTGACTCCAGCAGATTCACCAGAAATATACTAGTGAAATAAATACTCCATTCTTAAAATGGTATATCAAATTGTTTTTGCAACTAGAAATTCCTAATATAGCTGCAATTTTTATTGCTTTCTTCTACAAAACAAGGCCATATGCAGGAATGTTTGTAGCAGAAACTTCAATGAATACAGAAAAAGCAATTTTCTATATCTTTAAATGATAATCACTACACAATATTCTTTTTTTTTTTGCATTGTTTTTACCATTTCTTTTCCTCTCCAATTTTTCTCCTTTATATCTGCTTGCTTTAAAATCTTTTGTAAAGTTGATATGGAATGGAATGCTAATTACTTTAGCAAAAGTAGTGTTACTGACACTATAATTGTTGATGATCTTTGCTTTTTCAAAAAAAAACACTATCTTTTGATACCATACTTTCACCACCTGCACTAATGTGCCGAAATATCACAGAATAACAGTTTGATATCTATGGTCGATTACCATAAATAAACAAAAAACATAATTAAAAGGATTATATCAATATATATGACATAATATCAGTCACTTAAATTCTATGTTATGTTCTACAAAATAATCTACATTTTTTTTTTTACACAGATAGTCATACTTACCTTCAATACTAGTAAAATATATGATCGGTTGATGTTTTTATTATGTAGCTCACTCAGAAGATCTAAAATAGCACGATAACGGACCATTTCAAAAGAAAACTGAAAAAAAAAAAATTTATTCCATTTAAACGAATGAAATAAAACCAATTTCAAAAACAGCAACTAATATTTCTATTATATATATATATATATATATATATTTTTTTTTTTTTTTTTAAAAAGAAAGAGGAATCAACTTTTCTTGTCAGCAACAAGCATTTTTTTCAAAAGATAACTCTCTTATCAGCTTTTGAAGGTATTACACATCAGACTATAATTTATTAATGCTATACTTCATGCTTATAATTATTTCATTTAACTGATGACAAAACAAAAGTTAAAAAAAAAAAAAATATTTCATAGCATTTTATTTTATTACTTTTCAGATATTTTTCAACATAAATAAGATTGTTAAAAACTCAATTCCTATTAATTAAGGTAATGTGACAATTTTCTTGCCAGACTTTTTAATACAACTAATGAAATAAATAATCTGAGAAAACATACCCGTTTGAATATTACTATATGCTAAAAAACATTTTTAAATATTTACAATCACATTTTTAAACCTATTTTCATGCATTGCTAATATTTCAGACATCATTAAATTATTTCAAAAACTTTTGCAACATCTGAAATCTTTCTTTTATCTTTAGCAAATATTAAATTAGATATTAGAAATCGAATTGACTGCCAGAATTTTCACCCAGTGTTTATTGTAACAGTACAGTGTTTTGAGTCAGTACAGTGCTTTGAGATTTTTAGTGGGTTATATATCATGTTTGACAATATTACAACTGTGTGCACAGTGTACTGTACAGAAAGAAATGTGATATAATATTTTTTAAACATTATATATCATGGATTTTTTCTTGCCATAACAATAGCATGTAAAAACTTGTTTTAATTATCCTTCTATGAAATTAACATCTTTTTTGTGCCGTGTTTTTTATCAATACAAGACTATTCAATTAAATGAATGTTTAAAATTTAACTTTGTAGGTACTGGAATGACGAACATACTTTGTCAGACATTTGTCTACTCGGGTTCAGAATGTGCATAAACACAATGAATATGTACATTTTTTAATTGTTAAAACTTATATTTAGATTATTTTATCTTTGATATCTCCCTCCTAAAATAATATTGACACATGATAATCTGGCAAAATTGCTAATTTGACACAACTATGATATAGAATGTGCTGGATTACAGAGGTTATTGTAATTAAGAATGTTTTTAAAAAACTTACTCTTCCTCCTTACTCTGCACAGCTACTATTCCACCTTCCTCACCATTTTTAAAAGCAACCTTGGTAACGTGCACACCACATTGTTTCTTGTTAACAAAAGATACCATATGGAGTAATGATAATACCTCATCATCACTTACAGTTCTTAGTATAACTTCAATAATATTCTTCACTTTTGATCTTGAAAATAAAAAGCACATTAATAAAACTTCAAAAATAAATGTAAATAAAATTTGTTAATTTAAACATATTTTTAAAATAAAACCCAAAATCAAATCCATCCAGTTATCAACATTTTTTATTGATAATAAATAATGAAATTTTATTGCTTGCTGAAAAATGCAATAGTTTAAACTAGCATTTTGTATGCACCAATAAAACAAAAATAAGCTAAGCAGTTAATTACAGATTTAATTATTACACAGTATTTCTAATATTATACAATATAACTTATCTTTTCATAACACAACATGAAAGATATAATCAATCTGAATTCACCATTTTTGTAGAAAACTTACCATTACAAAAAGTGAGTATCTTAAACTTTATATTATGTAGACAATTATAAGTTATGAATGCTTATTTTTGATATATAATAATTTTTGTCGTTTGATTTTAAACAAATGAAGCTAATACAATCAATAATGAAAATGAGATCTAAAATTGTTCAAAATCTCTAGCTTTAGCATATTTATTTAACTTAAGTAAATCAAATATATTTTTGGTAATGCCTTAATAATTAATTTTTCACAATATAAAAATTTAAATTGCAAAATAGTTTGTCATTAAAAATGTGTTAAATAAATGTTTTAAGTATATTAAAAGAAGTGGCTTTTCTTCTTCCCAAAATTGTTTCAATATACCTTCCCTTCCTATCCTTTAATAACTATATAAATAAATGCTCAAAAATATGAAGTTTTGTCACATTGGTACATTGCTAATTATTGAAATAGAAAAGAAAACCACACACACACACACACAAAATCCTTGAGTGAAAGAATAAATTATAAAAATCTAAGTAAATTACATCATTTTTGTAACAATATTTCTATAAATAATAATTTTTTTAATTTATTACTGTCCTACAAAGAAATCATTTATACAATTAAACATCATCATCTAGCAATAAATAACAGGACAATTATCTTAAATAAAAACAATTTTATTATTACTAAAAACACTAAAATTAATCAATTTCAATTAAAATATCTTAGTTTTAATTATTAAAATAAATAATAGTTTTTGTTCTTAAATGCCAGATAGAACAAAAACTTATTTATTTTTATTAATGAAAACTTATGCACAAACACACAAGGTAGTATATTATATTATAATAAAGCAAAAAAATTTTATAATAAAAAAAATGAACATTATATACACATTACTTTGTTAGAATTTTATACTATTAGTTAATCTTGAACCACACAAAATCAACAATTATCTTGTATAATACAATTTTTCCCTTAAATAAAAACTATTGCTAATCTTATAAAATATTAAAATAATTTGTAAACTAGTAAAAACATTTCTGAGGCAATAAAAGAAAACATGCAATATTTGCTTACTTTAAAAATGACTTTCCTCTCAACAAGAAAAAGTACATATTACAAAGACACTGGGAATATGGAAAGAGTAACTTTGAATATTTTGCACTTAGAAGATGCTTAGAATATGCAAAAATCTACAAAGGAAAAAAAAAAAAAAGGCTTTCATTTCATAAAATTTCACTGCATATGCAATACAGATACATAGTGATCAAGATAGCAAAATGCTCAATAAAAAAATATTAAAAACTTTAAATGATTGTTGTAAAATGTATCTATCAATTATGCAATTGTAAAACACACAGTACTAAATAGTAAAATACATAGATCTATTTTTTAAATTTAACATTTCAATATTAAAAATCTGATTAAGTGTTTTTTAAAATATAAATTTAATATTAATAAATCATGTTATTTTATGCTATGAACTAAGGTACATATTTACTGGTTGATTTGTGAAACAAACTTTGTGAAATTTAAATTATTAAACATAAGAACATGGTAATATCTTGAGAAACATTTCAGTTCCATAAATGAAGACAAAAACTACATATACTATTTTAAAAATGTTTAATTAAATTTTTAAAAATGAATGCAAAGGTGTGAACCATCATATAGTAGGATTCCAGATGATATAAAGAAATATCATCAACTATAAAGAATTTAAAAAAATTATCATGTTCAACATTTTATTTTAGAAATAGAATTTTAATTAACCTGGATAGAAAAATTTAAAAATATTATAAATTATTAAAACTATTAAACTATTATTATGAACTATTTTACATCTATTTATAACATTTCCCTTTTCAACGACATAAAAACAGCCATACATTTAGTTTATGCTACTTGCTAGTTTATTCAATAATCAATAAGGCCCTTGATTAATCAGTTTACAATATAACTAAAGGTGAAACTTGATAGTATAATGTTTAATATATATATGTGTGTGTGTGTGTATATATATATATACATATACATACATATACATATATAAATATATATATATATATATATATATACATATATATACATATATAAATATATATATATATATATATATATATACATATATATACATATAAATATATATACATATACATATAAATATATATATATAAATATATATACATATACATATAAATATATATACATATACATATATATATATACATATATATACATACACTAGAAGACACGGCCACGCGTTGCTGTGGCTTTCTTGTATTTCGTTCAATTATTAGATACTATAATTGGTATTGTTAAGGAAGTGATTGGTAAAAAATGATAAAAAAAGATCAAATTAAGTTTCAACGAATAGAAAATGTTTAATTTTTTATTAATTTAATGAATGAGGTAGATAATGTTGATTTGTAAGACTGTTTTATAATTATTTTACGTAATATAATTTTTAATAATCATTACTTTCATTTAACTAAGAACTAAGCGATGAACACTATTTCTTGTTAGTCTGTCTTTCGTCGAAATAAATAAATTCGATGGTTTTTCGAACACGTGAGCATGCAACATACAGCTGCCCATGGGAGAAACACGGATTCTGAGGTTAGATTTTTTTTTTTGGTGGTCGTTTACTGAAAATGATAATTGAAAAATACAATACAATTAAAATAAAATCGGGATATAATAAGAAACGACTTTAAAAAAATTCACAATTAAATACAAATGCAAACGATCGTTTAAGGTACACGAACACCTTGAAGGAATTTTTTTTGAAATTTTTATCTTTGTACATTTTTGGATTGAATGTATCTAACAACTAATGATTTCACATAAAAAAAAAAATTTCATTATTTTTTTTTAATTTTTATAAAAGCTAAAATAAGGGTAAAAATGGCCAAAAATTGATACTGTTACAAAACCTGAAATCAAATCAATATTTTTAAATTTCTAAGTTTTGTATTTGTTTGTACTAACATTTTTACAGTGAATAGACCTCTGGTAGGTTTATATCTTTATTATTTATTATTTTGTGCTAGTTTAAATGCTGTCGGCACAAAACTCTTCCAAAATTTGCATGTAATTCCAAGTTTAATAATTGAAATAAAAAATATTTATGTAGCTATAATCATTTTGAGATCTATTCCCTGTAAATATTTATGAAAAACATAAATACAAAGTTTTGTAGCATTTGGATCAAAATTACTTGTGTTATGGTGTTTCACATGAAAACAAAAAGCATAAAAATTCATTCTGAGAAAAAGCTAAAAACAACTTTTAATTAGATATATTACTTTTAAAAATGTTGTAAATATATTAAAATACCATTGAATTATCAAGTTCAT
>BPLR01021064.1:65000-159405 GCA_021605095.1 Caerostris extrusa
CTTAAATCTTATAAAATAATTGTTTATATGGTACACTTTTTGCTTTACTTGTTAAGATTGTTAATTAGAATAAAATAATGTAGGATTTGATATCACAAAATCTGCATCTTGTGTTTATAAAATTGAAAGTTCATTAGTAAGGAATTCCCTAATGAAATTAAATGATAAAAAGAAAACAGAATTCTTTTTCCAGTTTGTCAGGATTTTGAAATTGTTTGTAATTATTTTAAAATTAATTAATGGGGAAAATATGTTTTTGTATAAATTGCCATGTTTGGGAACAGCGGTTGTGTAAATTAATGATTTAGCCAGATTATTGAGTGTCAAAGGGGGTATTCAAAAAAAGATAAAAAATTTTAATGATGAAATCCTACACATATTTAACATTATGCACATTCTGAACTGAACGAATATCACAAAAGTAGATATACAGTAGAACATTTGTAAGTCGAACTTCAAGGGGGAGACGCCAAATAATTCGAGTTATAGAGTTTTCGACTTATGGATTACGTGTATTTTGTAAGGAAATATTCGACTTATAGAGGTTTAGATACTTTTTAACTTATTTTGAGTTAGAAAAGCAAAATAAATAAAAATTCAAGTTACATAGGTAATAAACATGTTTATTTGCAACTTAAAAGATTATATTATTTATGTACTACAATAAAAAATCAAAATAATTCTGAAACAACCTTAAAATTAAAAATATTATGTATTAAAAGTCAATTATTATTATTATTTTTTTTATTTTTTGCTTTAGACAATTCGATCGTTCTCTATCTAAAGCATTATCTAAGATGTAAATGGCAGAAAATTCTTTTCTTCTGAGTTGCTATTTCATAGAATTGGTTATTCTGTTTTACTATATACTCATACATTGTTTTCTTAGAAACAATGATGTGCATTATACGCAAATCCTTAAAGTCGATAACTTATTTTTCTTCGAGTTATAGAGGTAATTAGTTTCAAATGATCAAGTTGTAAAGGCTGTAAAAAGATTGTAAAAATCAAACATTGCTAATGTTCGAGATACAGAGGTCCAATTATTATTTTTTTTTTGAGTTACGGAGGGAAAATATATACCAAAATGGCTTGTGGGGATTGACCAATTATTTTGACTTATAGAGGTTGAAATTTCGAGTAATGGAGGTTTTGGGGGCTTCAAAGGAAGGGAACAAAAAATTTTTCGAGTTGTGGAGGTTTTTGACTTATCGAGGTTCGACTTAAAGAGGTTCTACTGTGTATATAACTATAATGTATAAACATATTATTCAGAATGAAAATACTATGAAGCTTTTGGAAAAAGTTTTTCAAATTACATAAAAAATCAAAAGAATATAATCTTCAAAATATTCCAAGAATATATACAGGTTTAAAAATGTTCCTCTTATTTTTACATAAAACCCCATGGATGCTGAAATTAAAAGGTAAAAAAAAAGTTCAATATTTTTTAAATGAATTGATAAACAGTACTTCATCTTGTCAAAATTTCAACAGATTATAAAAAAAAAAAATGTTTTAAAAAAAAAAAAAATTGGCAGAATAATTTTAAAAAAGCTGATAGAAAATGTTACATACATTACTGTCAGAAAATAATGATATTACTTGACTAGACAATCTTTCAATATAACTTTCAACAGAAATGTGTCGCACTGGATTGTAAGACACTAAACGAGCAATTGCTTCAAGTCTAACAGCATCCACTTTTGAAGTTAACATAAAATCCTCTAAAAAATTTTTTTTTTAAAAAAATATGTAATTACATGAGAAAACAATTTTCGCATTAATTACATGAAAATTTAATTTTATTACATATTTATTTTGGAATGAAAATTTAAAATAAACATCTTTAAGGCAACAAAAAATTTAAACACACCAGTAAAATTCACTTAAAAAAATCAGTTTAAAAATACATATTAAAATAAATAGAATTTTTAAAGCAATTTTATATATTAAAATGTTATTGACATGCAAAAGTTTAAATATTTTACACTAATTTATTAAAATATACATAATAAAACTATTTTTTTCTTATTCCTAATTTTAAAAAGTTTACTCAACCGACGAAGACTTATCCAACACAACTTGAACTAAAGTTGCAATGCCATTTTCTTGGAGAAGCAAATTTGTGAACATTTTATTACAGAGTTTACGAAACCAAGCTGGTGTTTTAGTAACAGTAGCATCAGGATCCTACAAATAAAAAACAGTTGATAGTTTTAATTCTACAAAGCACTTTTTTTCTACTGTATATTCTTTGTTTAATCAAGTAAATTACAACGCTATGCTGATTGAAAAAGGAAAAATTAGAAATATATTGTTAAAAGATATTTCTTAAAATATATTATTTCAAAATTAAAAATAGTTTGAATATTTCTGCAAAAAAAAATAAATAAATAAATAAAATAATATTTTAATTTTTTCTAATTAAATGAATTATTGGTTTCCAATGAGTTTAATGAAATTTTGATGTAGGAAGATACATCAGAAGTAGTTTGAACTTCTTTATCAAACTTACTAGAAATTGATTTATGCATCTAAAAATATATTGATAAATAATTATAAAAAAAAAAAAAAAGGTTTCTGTACTAAATTAAAATTTAACATTCTGGCATTTCTTCAAAAGAAAATTAAAAGTTCTAAACAATTAAACAATACCAAACTATCATAATTAATCATTTTAAGCAGTATGACTTAAATATTTAGATTAGCATAATAGTTGTTGTTTCTCTCATTCCACTTGGTAGACAGCAATATCCAAACCAAGCCTATGAACCTGTACTGTGTCATGGTCGAAGAGAAAGGGGCCAGCTTCTATTGTGACCCGTAGTACTAACTTTTTGAGCATTGGGTAGGGTTATCAGTCCTATGCCCAATGCTCTATTGTCACTAGATGGGCCTATGGTGGGTTAAAGTGGATTCAGAACTCCTACAAACATCCATGGCACTACTGACACTCAGACATGATACCTGTGGCACTGAGCGCTAGTCACTTGGCCAACAAAATAAAAGAACTGATAGTGATTAAGATATATGCTAAATGATCATTAAATTAATATTGTTTAAAATGCTTCACAGGGAGCATTGTTCATTTAAAATACCATTAAAGATTCTCAAACAAACTTAAAGTTATTTCATTTACAAAATACTACTGCTACAGATACCAAGTTTTAATATTTACAGTTGAAATCCAAAATATTTATAAAATACCTGCAAACTCACTGTGATAAAAAGAAAAAAAAGCTCTTGCTACAGGACATGACTGCATGTCCCAACATCTTAACTGCATCAACTGCAAAATACTACTTCTTTCAACAACCTTCCATAAAAGATGGCTGGGTCCACTACTTGTATAAATGTTTTGCTCTACATTAGATTTCACAATGTATAAAATACAGGGAGGTAAGGTGAAAATAGTTAAAGGAACAATAAATGGTATAACTAATCAAGAAAATTTTTAATTTGTTCATAAATATTATATTTATATGCATCCAGTTGTTTAATGTAATCACTGACAATGCAAAAATAAAAATAATAAACTCTATTATTTACTTATGTACATGTACATTACACCCATTTTCAAAATACTTTTTTTGAATAAACATTAGTGTTATACATTTTGCAAGTAAATATTTTATACAACTCATAAAAATAAATATTTATAGAGCATACTTCTGGATGAACTGGTATCCCTTGAAAGAGTAACAGCTCCCACATCAATAATGATGGACACATTTGCTTCAGAAGTGTTTCTAGGTGAGGAGTAAAATACTTGCGTAGAGTCATCATCATTTTAATCACTTGTTCCTCACTGTGTTCTGAACTGTCTTTTAAAATAAATCAGCATTATAAAAGGCTGCTTTTACATGATGCACAGAGAAAGACTAAATTAAACATGAGAAAATAAAACACACACATACCTTGAAAGCGAGCAAGCATTATTCTAAAACACAGTTTACCTTTTCTTGGTATGTCTGCAGATGTCTAAAATAATAATTAAAAGAAATATTAATGAAACAGTTTAATTATAGTAATAAATTATTCAAATACATGATGAAATCAAATGATACATATTTATATCATCAAATAATAAAAAATATTACACTTATATTTTCCAGCATTTTTATTTCGCATATTCTTGGATATTAATAAAAAAGTTTTAGATGCCTTATTTAGAGAAAAGAAAATACAATAAATCACATCTAGACTCTTAGTAGATTCTAAAAATACATACTGAAGCATACAACATCCCCAATTTAAGTATCTAATTCCATCAGATAGATATTAAAACTTAAAAAAAAAAAAATTATGTATTCCAAGAAATAAAAAATTTTTTTTTTTATCAAAACCTTCCATATTTTTCTGATTAAATTTATAACTGCTTACTTAAAACCTTTTTAAAAGTAGTTTGAGATCTTTTAGGTTTTATTTTATATTAAATCAATGAATTTTATTTATATTAGTTCAATCTATTATTCTGAAAGCTATTCTGCATAAAACTTGT
Source organism: Caerostris extrusa (assembly GCA_021605095.1). NCBI lineage: Eukaryota > Metazoa > Arthropoda > Arachnida > Araneae > Araneidae > Caerostris > Caerostris extrusa. Next base: position 69,505 of record BPLR01021064.1, read on the forward strand.
TAAAAATGCAGATTATGGAAAAATTTAAAATTATGAAATTATTCCAACAAAATTTGCAAGTTCATGAGTTATAGTAAAAATCACCAAAAAACTAAAAAAATATTCATAATTATTATTAAAAGAGAAATTCATATTCACTTCATTCCTAATTTGGTTTAAAACCTAAATGAAAAATCTATATAATGCCTTTTTTTCAATACAAGAAAAAAATATTAAAAAACTAATAAAAACTTACATATATAATTGTTTACAATATTAATCTAATTCAAAATTTCCTATCCAATTAAAAAGTTACAGGGGAATAAAATTTCAGTTCTAGAATATAACTGTACATTTAGAACTTCATATTTATAAATGTTATTGTTTAAATGTCTAAAAAGCATTTATTCATAGTATTTACCAAGAGAGAAATTTCTTAAAAATTAATATAATCAATTAGTATTAAAAATTGATATTTGTAAGTAACATCATTCTTTCTGTAATAGCCCAAAGGTAGGCCAAGTTTTCCCAAATTAGATGTTGCCAAACATTACTAGTTCTAGCCAAACTTTACCAAATTTTTTTTATTTGTAACAGCCCTCCCTCAACACAATCTATTTATCAAAGTTTGAATCTTTCCCTTCTGATAATAACTAGTTTAGCCAAAAAGATTTGTCCTAATATGTGAAGTTGTCATTCATACAATAACATGCACAACCTAATTGAGAAGACTCAATTTAATCACATAAATAACATATGGCTCTTAGAACATTCTTTATAACACAAAATATGAATATCAAAAACTTATAAAGTAAATCAAAAAGGATTTGTTGATCCATAAAAAAGTGAAAGTATTATAAAAACATCTCATTATTTTACAAAAATAAAATAATAATTTTGTTTTCTTTTGGATAATTCTTGATTCCCAACTTAAAAAAAAAAAAAGCACAAAAAATTACATCAGAAAATTCTATTCTGTTTAACAAGTTGCTTAATATTCTTGTTAAATATATTGATTGTTAACAAAAATTTAAATGTTAACAAAATATCAAAAGTTATTTTAACTAAATGACTGTGAGCAGTCATTTAGTTATAACAAAAAAATAAAAATATTCAATTCTTTCTTTTTAATCTAGATATTTTTTTTTAAAATTTCTTTTAAAAGACTTTTTCCCTGAATCCAAGTCCTCTTACTATTTTCTCTTCTGAATAATAATTATTTAAATATCAACAAAATCAATGAATAAAACCAAAATTATTTTAACTTGGAAACTATTTCTAAAAACTTAAAATTTCATTTTTAAATTCTGATGTACAACAGAAAAACATTGTAATTTATCAGAGAAAAAAAGTAGAATTCTTTCATATTTCTAGCAGACATTTGTAAAATAAAAAATTAAACTTTATTATAGAACAATTGTTAAGGTATATATTAATAAATTATGAATGGCAAAACTAATTGCACCACAGCTAGTAGTATTCATTCAAAAACTTTCATTTGACAAATTGCTCACAAAAATTTATTTAGTGGATTATTTACTGTCCCTTATTTCTCTAGACAATGTAGAGAAATAATGAATGTCCACTACAAACTACTTATTATGTATGGATACAGCTTTATCTTAAAGCCATATAATCACATCATCCTGTTATGGAATTCTAATCCTGAAATGAGTTTTTAATCTTAATTGAAATCTTTTAGATTCTTAATCTTGGAAATATTACGCTATAAAATATTTTTCAAGTGAAGAAACAAATGGAAAATGCTTCATAAATAACAAATTCTATTTGAATCTTTATAGAAATGCTCCAACAACAATTGTTATATGAATATTGTCAAAGATATCCCTCTTGATTCTTTTAGGGAAAACTATTCAAGACAAAATTAAGTCAGCAAGCAATAAATTATTATCTGTCGCCAATTTTAGATTAAGAACTGGACACGGCTGCCTGGTATAAGATCCGGCCAAAATAGGGATTGTGAACTCTAATGTATGTTTTATGTAAGACAGAGAAAATGAATAAGGCCCATCTACTTTTTGGCTTGGAACTGGACTGGATTTTACAACAAAATGGTGATTTATATACTCTTTACTAGAGGGTAAAAACCAGAAAAACATGGCCTGATCACATGGACTTTTATTATGGTGATTCTAGCTTTTAAACTTTTATCCATAGAACATTTAACTTGTTTTGAACTATTTTTAGGCCTTTTGGCTGTTTTGTTAAGAATGTTTAGTCTTTTCCTTTTGTAATTTTGATTTTGTTTGCATGTTCTATTGTTTCTAAGATAAGTGGTCAAATATGTATTGGTTGAGTTCTAATAAAACCATAGGTAACAACAACAATAGTCAAAAAGCAACACAACATTTGTCTATAGTCATCTATTTTAAAAACCTTTTAGTTATGTATAAAATTATTAATATCTTACAATGGTAGAAGACATGAAATCAAAAAAATTCCTTTACTGACCCAGGGAAAAAAAGTTTTGAATTTCTTTTGGTTGGAAAAAAGATGTGGCTCCATTTTAGTGATTGTTGTTAAGATTCAGACAAAAGTTTAATCACTGATTACAATGAGTTCAAGAAAGCCATCTCTTGTAAGTTGAGTACCATAAATGCTTGTCCATTTACATTTTAGCACTTAGCATATATACAATTTTCTGTATTCTAAAATTACAATCAACTTATGAAACATTATTTTAAACTTATAAAATTATAAGGAGCAATAAAAAGTTTCCATTTGAAAGTAGTACAGTCCAGATTTAGTATGTCAGTCATGCAAAATCGCCTTTAGCATTTTAGGGCAATCCTCCCACTGCTGATTGAATATAACAGGCTGAAACTCCTCTTTCCGCTGTTTGAAGAAGAATGTCTACTGCACTTTTACTTCCAACAGGAATCATTGACCTTTCAAGGACTTTTTAAGGAATAGAAGACATGAAAATCGCATGGGGAGAAATTAGGACTGTAAGGTGTGTGCTCGAGTGTCCCCCACTTTAGTGAGTGTAGAATTAGCATTACAATATTTGCTATAAAAGGACATGCATTACCATGAAAAAGAATAGCCCCACTTCACAGTTTTCCCCAACATTTTGCCTTAATTGCATGTTGTAATCTCTCCAGCATTTTGCAGTATAGTTCTGCAGTGATGAAGACAGATGGATCTTTGAAATCAATAGGCAATGGGCCCTGGTAATCAACCAACATGGCAAACATCACTTTTCCAACAGATGACTGGCTCTTGCACTTCTTGGTATGAGGGGATGAAGGACCCATCCACTGGTTGTAGATCTTACAATAACCTGACTCCTGTCGAATTATATGGTGCAAGTTACTGGGGCTTATGCAGAGATCTTTTGAAAGCTCATGAATGGAAATGCGAAATTCCGCCCAAATCGCATCAGCTGCCTGCTTGTTGTCTGTGGATATGGGTGGCTCCTCAGATCAACTTCTATCTTGATTTGAATTGCAACAAGCTCTGAACTCAAGCACCATTCTATTACCATGGTTTTCAACAGACAAGCATCACCTTACTTATTCATCATTCTCTGATTAATGTCTACTAGTTTTTGACCTTTAACAACCATAAGAAGAAAACTGAAAGAACAAAAAAAAAAAAAAAAAAAGCAAAAGGTTGTTGGTCCTGTTTAGATGCATTTGGTACAAATGCTACCATTGTTAATATTTCAGTATTTTCCACACATATGAAAATAAATGAATACTACAATAATCCTATGATTCAGTGTTGCTGCTTTTATACCCACATCTACAAAGAGCTAATTTCAATATAAACTGCAGCTATGCCTTCAAATAGAAATTTTTTGATTGCCCCTTACGTATCAAATAGTTCTCTAAAATTTTAACAAACAACTTTTTAATAATGCAAGTAATTCTTTAATTTCATTTGAAACAATTCAAATATTATTGCAAACAACTCTTTAATATTATAGAAGTAATGTAATATACTAACACATTACATGCTGGATGAAGATCAAACTAATGTACAACCTATTTACATTTTGAACACATTGTCATGCAAAGAAATTTAAGTAATTTTTTTATTTTATATTTCCTTTAAGATTTTTATACATAATATTTAATTTGAAAACAATGAACCCAAAAATAAAAAACAGAAAATATAAAAGCAAAGATTTTATCACCTCAGTTTCATGCAATTTCTTAATTGGTGCATGGCACAGTTGTATTAGGGCAGCCAAGATGTCTGTTCCATTATATGACAGTATGAGACTTTGCATTGCATCACATCTTAAACAACCAATTAAAGTATCCAAGCACACTGCTATCTGAATGAGTTTTTGATAAGTAGTACTCTCAGAAGTGAAGTGCTCCAAAATGATGGCATGCTTTAATCTTTTACTTAAAGGTATACCAATACCTCTCAATAAATTAGGCAAGATACCTAATGCTACAGCAAATTGTAAACTCTTTATAAAAACTCTGACTTGCCCCAAACTAAGCTTAGCTTTATTTACAGGCTGATTATGTGCAGGTTCTTTTGAAGCACTTTTCTTTAAACTTAATTCATATTCTTCAAGTGCTATTTTTAATGTTCTTAAAAGAATCAAACACAACTGCAGAAATTTCAAATAATCACATGATGTACAGTTATCACCAAGACATGGTTCAATGTATTCAGAAACAAAATCTTTTAGATCTGGATATTTTTCAAGTCTTTTAAAAGTTGAATGAACATTTCTCCTCAGATCTTGTGAAAATGAATTTTTGATGTTATTTGGAGGTTCCGATGGATCCGGAGGTTCTATTAAAGATAAAAATTGATGAAATCAAATTATTAGCATCATAAATTTTAAAGTATACAACTAATTACTATGATACTTATTAATGAGTTATCTTATTCAGCTACAGCTCTATAAAATTCAAAGTTCTTTCAGTTTATGAAAGGAAAATTCATCAAAATAAAATTTATAAATGCACACATCCCAATTTTGAAAATAAAGAGTTAAAAAAAAACTGGCCCTATTTATTACCTAGGTTGGTTGATTTATATTACTAGATATACATTCTACAAGCAAAATAACTAATGATGGGCAAAATATATTCCTAGCACAAGTGATGCCAGTTGTGCTAAGAATATGTATAAATATATCTATACAAAATATATAAATAGCACAAGTAATGCCAGTTGTAAAATATTACTAAATACTTGCATATACTGAACATATTAAAAAATATTCAACACAACAAAGAAATAAATTTTCCCATCTTGTAAATTGTGATAGTCTTTCCTTCGTACTGATGAAAACTTAAATAATTGAAATATTTTTTTTTTTTTTCTAATGCAGCTGGCAAACACTTAGACAGCTTTCTTGGATGCCTTTAGGCAAGCGCTGCACAGTCATTACTCGTTTTGCATGGCCCAGGGGGCGAGTGTAATTTGAAGATAAGCCCCAGACACGGAGTAACAATGCCCCGCAACAATCTACGATCCTATTAGAAAAGGGACCAATCATCCATGGCACCGCCAGGACTCGAACTCTGTGGTACCAAGCGCCAGAGCGCTAGCCACTTGGCCATTCAGACCCCATAATTGAAAAATGGAAAGGACAAAATATGCTGCATCACAGTTTAATACAGTGATGATCTTAAAAGCATCATGAACTGTATGCAAGCTATAACTCCAAAGTTACCTTGGTAAATGCAGCTTCTTTTGGAATGATAAATTGATATTAGCTCTATCAATCAAATGCTGGAAAAGGCAATGTAACTTAACTTATTAAAGATAAAATTAACAAGCTTCTTTAAAATGATATCAACAGTTGCATGACAGAGGAAACATTTCTGACCAATATCCTATATCTAGATATATATATATATATATTTATTTATTTACTTGCTTCATGCCAGTTTCATCAAAAATTTATGGTATACTAAGATTTGTTGGAAAAATAGTTCTTAAAATATTTTATTATGAAACTAAAGTCCTAAGTCAAATTTAGTCAGGAACTTAGCCATTGATTCCTACAATTTTATGTGGTTAGCTACATCTGAGTCATTAAAAGTTATAAATAAGATGCCACTGAGTTCCCCAACAAATGAAAAGTAATAGCTCAATCTATTCGAGCTCTCAGCTGAACTGTAAAAGTACTGTTCAATTAAGCAACATATATGGGGTTCAGAATAGTGTGAAGATAAAGAAACACTAGGAATTCTCACGAAGTCATAAATATGCAAGCTTTTTATTATTCTCCATTTCCATTCTTCCAAACAAAACAATATAGCATCCAATTTCTATCATTTTTCAAGAACGCACCCAAACGATAACATATTTTTCTTGAATTGTATGGTTATTCCATAGCCTATTTTCTACCCTGATACACCAGTATCCGTACTTGCTCCTATTAAATCATCCCTTCAATCAATAGGTAGAAAAACATCCATGATTAACTTATTCATATTTGTCACAGCTTGGAATCTGATATCAGAAATTTTGTTAATAAACATCAAAAATTTTATATTATTCCATGATAGTATAGTAATTTAAATAACATATTTAGGGATATATTATATGAGTAATTTTTGCTATTAAGTACTTTATAAAAAATGCTAAGTTCATTTAATATCTAAATGTAGGTAGCCTGCGATAATACTAATAAACATTGAATAAAGGAAATTGATAAATACCAGAAAACAATACAACAAATTATTACTAATATAATTTTAAATAAACTGAAATAAGTTTTATGGATGTAAATGAAATTTATACAGAAACTATGCTTAAAAAATTATTATCATTAAAATATCAATTGATATAAAACCATAAAGTAAATTTCATCAAGTGCTAAATTATGATTTCAAAACAAATACGAAAATTAAAACTGAGACAAAGCACATTATTAAATAAAAAAAGTTTAGAATGCATACCAATCGCAATTTCTTTCGTCAAAGTAGATAAACACAGACAGATACTTTCAATTTTAGCTTCTTTAGCACTCATGGTGAGATGGCTAGAAGATATTAAACAATAATTTTTAATAAACACTACATTTATAAATATCCAACTTAATTATTTAGACATAGGTTTATTCCAAACATACTATTTTGCAGTAATGTTCCTACCATTATTCATTTGTATTAGAAACTACAGCCTAAAAAGAACACACAAACTATAAAATTCACTCGAATTATTTTTATGGACTGAACACATATTCTTGTTCAGAATAAGCAGATACGATTTGAAATACAATGGAACGTTTTTAAGTTTATTGTATTAAGTAACAATTTTTTAATAGTTTTAAAAAAACTACCAGAATATTTTTCTTTAACCTAGGAACAAAATAAATATTTGATCTTTTAAATTTAAATAGGTAAAAGTTAATGAAGGCCTTGGTCTACATATATTCAATGTAATGCAAATCACACAATAATATGCATTTATATATATATATATATAACATTTCTTTACATGTAATAAAAGATCAATAGCACAAAATAAAAAAGCAAAGAAGGAATTTGATGCAAATTACATTAATTCATTAAGTTCTTTAGTATTTTATATAATTTTTGTAGTAATCTAGTACAAAAGTTATTAGCTTAATTTTTATTTATTGATCTTTTTTTTTTTTTTTTTGTATTCTTGCCTAATACTGTTTGTTTATGAATATGCATAATCTTATAATTCAGCCACTGTCATAACATAGTTCTAAAATCAAACTTGTTTTCGGTAATAATAAGATAGCAATTAAAAATAAATTGCAAAAGTAAGGACCTTATTGATATAAGGTCTGAACTTTCTGTCAACCATAAAATAAAGTTGGAAAAAATATTTTTCCAAAATGACCAAATGTACTTTTAATTAAAAATAAAAGCTGTATTATGTTCCTTATTATATGTTTTCATCAAAATATGAAAAATTAAAAAAAAAAAAACGACAGTTTTTTTTTAAGTAAAATAAACATTTGAACAAATGAATAAATAAAGCAATTATGAGCATCCCTGATCTAAACCATTATTACTCCACATAATCATTACAAAAATAATTTTGTAGATAAAAGAAACATTTTCTTAATCTAAAAATACAAAAAATCTTTAAAAATTCACATAATTATATATTTTGAAAATAATAAACATCCTCTCAGTTAATCAAATTAAATAGCTTAGATTGAAAAAAAAAAAACATAAAAGTTTAAATTTGAAAAATAAAGTTAATAGGTATGAAATCCTACAAAAATTGGCTTATTAAATTTAGAAATAATTTATGTGTGCATATCGAGAAATTGATTTATATAATCCAAAGGATTCCTATTGCAGCATGTGTGAATAGTAGACAACAAATATGTAAATGTCAGATAGCTTCTTCGGAAATATAATTCACAATTAAAAAGTGATGTCGGAAATATAATTCACAATGTAAATTTTATTATTTTTTAAAACTTTCTTAACTCGTTTCTAATGAAAACTATACATATAAATCTTATATATACGTCATATCATTTGTTGACAAAATGGCGAAATGATTTACCAGATAAATAAATTTAATAAAAGATCCGACAGTTAATGAATTTAAACATAAAATACCGGCTTTTCAAATTTGTCTCAAATTATAAAGAACACCATTACTTTGTAAACAAACCGAATACTGTTAGAAAATTAGTTTATTAGAAGCACGAACATCACAACACAATACAAACTAACCGTTAGAGAACGCATTGATTCTCCATACGTTGATCGTTCGATCTCTACAAGTCTATCTCTATAGTCATAGAGACAGGAATATCATTTGTTAAAAAATCTACACCACCAGAGGAAGTTGGTGTTCTAGGAAGAAAATTTTTTTTTCAGTATGATTTAGGGAAATAGTTTTCAAATATTTAATTATTTTTATTTCTGTCTATTGAAAAACTGAGAAGGCAAGCAGATCGACAGGAAGGGAATGGAGGGTGATCACTATATTTTTAATGCAATAATAATAATACTTTGTAAATTTTTAAAATAGCTCTTTTTTTAGTTTTGAACCATAAATAATTTGTAATTTCTAATTAATTTGTTATCTTCAAGTGATTAACATCATGACAAAATATATTAAAATTAATGTCACTCTCAAAAATCAAACAAAAAGTGAGGAGAAAATGACCGTAGAATAAGGACAAGAGAAAAGGCTGCAACATTAAATTTTAAAAATGAATTCCCTTTAATTAAATATTATCTTCCTCTTACTTTCTTTTATTTTTATTATATAGAATTAAGATAATAAATATATATATTGTATTATAAATTCTGTATAAAAAAATATGAAATTTAAAAAATGAAACTTTAATTCTTTTAAAATATTAACTAGGATCATACAGAAATTATAAAAAAAAAATCATTCCAAGTAAGATTTATGATTTATACAATAAACAATTTAAAACCAAAGCCCTTTAATTTTTAGAGAATGATTTTTTTTTTACACAAATTTATTGATTTATAATTCTGTGTTTGCAATAAATTTTTTTATTGTAAAAGTTTTTAAAGTAAGGTAAAAGATAAAAGTTTAAATGACGTTTTTACATAATGTTTTGATTAAAAAAACGCTTTAAAACTTTTCTTTATGACTCTTCGTTTGAATTCATTCATATTCAACACATCTTCTGTTTCATTAATAAAACTTTGATATAAAATTGACTTTCTGAGATTTTCTTAAAATTCGCTCCTCTAAGATTTTCATTTTAAAAGTGATCCTCAACTTTTACTTCTGAATGCCATCTTTCAGATTTTCCTTCATAGAGCGATCCTCCAGATTTCCCTAATATTTTTCCCTATCTCAGTAATGATTTTCCTCTCTCTAATCGCCCATATTAAGAAGAGCTTCCTTGCACCCTCTGAAAATTATGATTAAGTTATTGAATGTTTAAAAACAGATCTGGTAGAGAAGAGTTGTTAATAGAGAATTGCTGGGTCTTGCAATATAAAATTTTACAGAACAGAAAATTAATTTTAATATCTCACATCTATATCATAAATTAAAATTATACTAAGGGGGTCTAGAGTTCATAAGAATGACAAATGATACAAACGCACCGCTGTATTCCCATTCACTAGACAAATCTTGCATTCATGAGATAATATTGAGAGTTTAGTTGAGGAATCATGCAGAAAACAGTTTTAAAGATGTTATTTTCTTTTTATGATACATAAAAACAGTTATTGACGTTCTTGAAAAATGAAGTGGAAGGGAAACAAAGAATATCCTTCGCAAAATCAGGATTTAATTTATTTAAATCCCGGAAAGGAGAAAAGACCAAGCTGAAGTTTTAGAGGACACAGCAAACGATTGATTTTCTGGTAAAAAAAAAGAGTAGTAAAAGAAATGAAAATCCTTGCATATTCTGTGGCAAACATCTTGAAATCAAAGATTGTTTTAAGGCCTTTAAAATGAGTAAGCATAATCTTATTAAAGATAAACAAAAATCCATATCCAATTCTTTATCTGTTCTTATTAATTTAGTTAATGAATTGCGAAGTATCCTTCTTTTTAATTTTAATTACATTAAAATCATCGTGCATTTTCGTTTTGAAATTCTTCAAACCACTGAAATTTAAAACGAACACTTACTCTGTACTTGTAAACTTCAATATCTTTTGCTGCGCAACTATTAAACCTCTATCTTAAATGGATTTGAGAATTTCGCTTTTTTCGTTTCTCAGCCGATGCATCTAATTTTAGAACGACTTTCTCTATTCGAGGGTTTGATGATTCAAGAATGTAAAGCAATAATTTTCAGATCCTAGAATTCTAGCAACATCCAATATTTATTAAAGTTTACTTTATCGTAGTTAACTTTATTTAATTACTTGAAATAGTTAATTGTAATTAGTCTTAGTAACGCATAGTTCATATAAATTTTAAAACACATATTATTTAAATCACATGACAAATTTGTTTTAAGTACAGTTTTTGAAATGTTTTCGTAGTGCACAAGAACATTAAGAGATATTTTAATTATTACTATATTTTAACTTCTTGCTTTTTAGTTAACATAATTTTTCTTGTTGACGCCATGGATTTCATATCAGAACAGCATCATGTTCACACACGATAATAAATGAAAATTAAAAATAAGTAACAATTTAGGAGCTAATTATGCTAATTAATATAACTCTCATGTCAGATGCTTCAGCATTTGTCCACATGAATAAAAATCCAATTAAAAAACAATAATCTAGTAAAAATAGTAAATTGGTAACAAATTATCTGAACAAAGATTTTGTTGATTATCCTCTTTAAGCACTGAGAAAGATAATTTTCAATAAATAAACTATCAATAAACTTCTAAAAATACGTTTTGATAATATAATTTGAATTATGTATTTTTGTTGAAAAACACTTGAGTATTTAGAAAGAATTTTAAAATAATAAATAATTTTAATAAAAGTTTAAAAAAGGCTAAAATATTTTTTTTTTAAATGCTTTCCTGTTCACAAAGTATTTTTTTCTATTAATTTATTTGTACAAAGTTTATATGGTTATTTATCTTGCTTTCTATAAAAAAAAAAAAAATGTAACATAATTTATGGAACTTAAGTTTGAATCCCTTTATTTTCTCTGATTCATGCGTATTTTTCCAAAACTATACATAGTCGCCAAATGTTTCTATTTTTGTTTTGATCACTCGAAGTATCAGAAAAACTTCAGTATGAGTACTTTAGTACTTTAACTCGAAGTATCAGTTTCCTTTGCTTATTATCCTACAAACTACTTCACCTAAAAGTAATAAACGCGTTCAATAATACTGAGTGGTTATTATTGTATATAGTAATATAGAATCACAATTGAATAATGACAAAGAGAGGAGTTCGCATATTAGATCAACACACCACCTAGAAAAAACGTTTCATTTACACTAAACAAAGAAACTGCTGCTACCTCAGTAAAATTCAGACTATTTTCAATCACCGTTCTTCGATTATCTGGGAAAATAAATTACTCTTATTTACTACATTATTCTCCCATTATTATATTCCCTTGCCCTGTCAGGGCCTTCATAGTAGATTCTAACTTTAAATTTCTTAATACACTGCAAAATATTCCAATTCGGGAACTTTTTCAATGCAAAGTGGTTCATGAGAAAGCTTGGACTCCACAAAGCTTTAAATCTCTCTCCACTTAAAGTTTTCATTAAATATAATTAAAGTAAATTTTCAGCATTCTTCGTGAAAATGGAAATACCTGCAATCCAAGAAATTGTCTTTTATATTCCTCATTGTAATATTAAAAGGCTTCGCAAGACTTTCCTGTAACAGTTGAAGACATAGTTCCTCTTTTTAAATTTTTCTTAAATTTCTTTTTGTTTTAAAATTGTCCTTTGACAAATTTATAAATTCTGGGCAATTGATCATGTGCTATAAACTTTTTATCCTTGTAAATACAGGAACTGAAGTACCTTCGGGCTAGTGAGCTCCAAGAAAATTAACAAACCTGGTCCTGGATTTAACACAACAAATCGAAGATGTGGTAGATTTGCCAAACATTCTAGGACTATCACAATCAATGCATACGATGAAAGTGAATTTATAAAGTATCTATTAATATCTTTTTATTCTCTTTCTTGTCTATTATAAGCTTATTCAGTCCAATAAAATCCTTGGCGAATTTTATAAATTCGAACTCCAACGAATATGAATAACATATGTTGTCATTCAATTGAAAAATGCTTTTGTTACTAGAACTCTCATTTCATGTTTTATGCAAACATTATGTTTTTTTTTTTTTATATGTTAACTTGTTTGGTGATTATCTCTTTATGCTTATTCTCTTGATTATAAGTAGAAATTTCTCTTACCACAATTTTCTTTCTGATTTCAATTTAAAAATACTTAATACGTTTAATCATGAGACAGCCAATTCATTCCTTTGCCAATTCTGTGTTTAAAAAAACCTACTGTGATAGATTAATTTAGTTTAGTTTGCCATTGACATCTGAGAGAAAATTACTTCACTGAATTAAAAATTAAGAATCTACATGTATAACAGAATCAATCAGAATGATTTGCAGTATACCGTAATTCAGCTAAAATAAAAATGTCCGAGAAAGAATCTTAGTTGTTACCCTCATCATTTCAAATTTACAGTGGAACCATACAAGGCAATTCAAGAATAAAGAAAAAAAAAAAATCAACTGCAAAATTTTCTATCTGGCTTACAGTTATGATCCAAATTTTACTAAAAGTTATCGAATCTTTCTTCTGTGTTTCATTCTACCTTTTATATATATATATATATATATATATATATATATATGCAATGAAAAATATTTAAAAAAATTAAATGAAGATAGATTAAGTTGTCAAAAGTTATAAGATCGATCGTATATCGGTTAATTTATACAGTATGTTCATTTTGATTACATGCACAAATACAGCTCTTGTATCATATTACTGTTCCTGTTTATTGATTTTTAATAGGGTGTTATTTAAACTGTTGTGGGTTAATTAATTCAAATCGTTACAAATCAGAAACGTTACCAATATTCTTCAGATTATAAATTTATTAAGTTTTTCTTCTTTTTTTTTTTTTTAAACTTAGAACTAAAGTTTTGACTTTTTTCATTTTGAAATTTAATGGGAAGATGTCCCCCTTCCCCTTTTTACGCCGATGGCTATTCAATAAGAAAATTATCATTGATATTTTTTAATGCTTCCCGGATAAGATTGATCATTAATTAAGACTATTTCTTCAATCAAGTTTGTTTCACACATAAAGTTTGATCTATTTATTTATTTATTATTATTAAAATTAATTAATTTTAATTATTATTAAAGCTTTTGCAATTTAATAATTAAAATTTTAGGAAGCTTACTTGTTGGACTTTTCTTCTTGAGTGTTCGAAGTTATCTTTACTTCAGTTGATTAACATTTAAAGATGTACATTATATACCTTTCACGACCAAATGTACTTAATTGTTCGTTGACGAAGACCTATAGATTGAAATGCTCAATTGTTGAACTTATGAATATGCTATTATTTCGGTGTAGTCTTTGTTTTGAATGTCTGTGAAAAAAAGACTCAATTTAAAGCTCACCTGTTGAAACACAAAGATGACAAATTTTTGATGAACACAAAGAAATTTTTCCGACATTTCTTTTTAACTATTATCGCTAAACAGGTTAACTTTTTTCATTTATTTTATTCAATAGTTGTAAATTAGATTACTGCTATCGATAAATCTGTAATAAAAAATTATTTTTCTTTAATAAGCACACACTTAACCATTTTTAGAAGTTGATTAATAATTGAGAAAAAATTAAAGCGATTTTTAATCAATTAATAATAATAATAATAACAATAAGAATAATTTGCATTGAATCAATTGCACAATAATTCAATAGAGCTAAAAAGTATGCACAACTGGTTAAAAAAAAATCAATATAGTAATTCCAACTATAAAAGGCATTATATTTCAATATATAAGAACTTTTTATTTGTTCAGTTTAAATTATTCAAATAATTTGAACATAAACAAAATAAGTATATTTATATAAAAATAGCTAATTTTTTAAATAAAACATTATAAACGCATAAGTAAAGATAGTGCACATTATAAATGCAAATAGCAGTATTCTATGAAAAAAACATCACATTCAATCATTTAACTGTCCAGACATTTTAATTATATTTTCAGCTTGAAGCAAGAGGGGTTTATCGATCATTGCACCTCTAAAAGTAAAAGCTCCTTTTCCTTCCTTCTGATGTTTTTTAAAAAGTCGAATGAGTTCTTTTGCCCATTCAACTTTTTCATGAGAAGGAGAGAAAGCTCTTTGAACTATAGGTACTTGGGAAGGATGTATTACTTGCTTTCCAGTAAATCCCATTCGAGCCCCTTCTTCACAAATTTTTAAAAGACCAGCCTCATCTTTATAATTGATGTGAACCATATCTATTGCTTGGACTTTGAAAGATTTAGCAACAATAACAAAAAGTTGCCTTGCAGTTAGCAATTCAGTCGCCTCCGTAGTTCGTGTTGCACCAATATCTGCACAGAAGTCATCTGATCCAAACACAAGTCCTTCAAATTGAAATGGCCCTTTTTTAGAAAGATCGACAGCTTTTTCACAAATTTGTTGGAGATCTAATAAGCTCTTCGCACTTTCCATAAAAAACACTAAATTTATTTTTTTAGCCTCAGATCCGTGTTTTGAAAGTAGTTTCAATTTATCATGAATCCAAATAATATCATCTGCACTTTCTACTTTAGGCACCATCAAAGTGTCCGGGAGATTTCTGCAATTTAAAATAGACAGGAGATCTTCTTCTGCTAAACCGCTATCCAGAGAATTTATTCTAACAGCAAATTCAATGTTTTTAAAATCGAAACTTTCAGCAATTTCTCTAATAACATTCCGTGCTTCAGACTTTTTATTAATGGCAACTCCATCTTCACAATCAAGTACAGCGCAGTCTACCTTCAGATTACTGAGTTTTTCTATCTTCCTGCGATCATTACCAGGAACATACAAAATTGCTCTTCTAGGTCTAATAGCATCTATGTTACTTGTAGAGAAATTGGTAGCACGCGGAAATGCAGAAATAAGTGAAGTCCTACCTTTACAGAATGAAACCCGTTGATTGAAAAAGCCACGGTAAAATCGATACATTTCAATCTTATTTCACAGATTTAACCACTAAAAAATACTTAAAATTTCTTCCTTTAATACATAAAACACCTTTCAACATCCAGAAAGGAATATGGCGTTTATATGACTGTGTCGTCTGCTCATGCGCTTGTTTCGGTACCTCCTTTTTGCTACGGGGTTCCACTAATGCGCGCAGGAGAACCGCACCCTCTGTGTATGGTTTTGGAATGTGTGCAATCGGGAGTTAAACAAATTTTTTTCCTGCAAAATTTACAGTTTATTTTTGACCGGTGAATGCACAGATAAATTTTTTACTAGGTTTTAGCTTTGTGAAAGTTGGAATTGAACTAGGTGAATGCAATTGCTTTAGCAAGAACTTCTATATGTTACACAAATCGGTTCAATAGCAGAGCCGTCAGGGACATACAACATACAATCTCTGACGGATCAGCCGGTGTTATCTTTTACATCTAAGAAAACTAGGTTTCTCCCGTTTTCTTGTAGCAGGTATGAATTATTTAAACATTGTGAACTGACTTTTTAATGTTACACTTCGGAAATATATGATTACATTTCGCTGGAATTGTTTTCCAAATGAAAATTTAAGGCCTAAGTTATGGATGAAGATCGATACTCTACTACTAAAGTAATTCTTATAATGATGGCTGAAGTTCCTTTTAAGCTCATATTTTCGGCATAAATTATTTTTTTGGTTTCTGTGTTGATTATTTCAATTTATGAATTATTAAAATTTACTAATAATCTATTTGACAAGTAGGCTTATGCATGAAAGTACGATAAAATCACTTTTTATCATATTTCACATTTGGTTTTATTTCGATAGGGTTTGCTGATTCTTTGTTTTTTTTTCCTCATCTAATAGTAAGGAGTAAGTTATGCGATACATTTTAATTAGAAAAACTGTCAGAAGTTTATTTGTATGTGTATAGTAGTATACAACAATACCCTCTATTATGGTTTGTTTTACGTAATGCAGGTATATTGTTGCTTGTAACTAGATATTCTCTATATTAATTTAACTTGCTGAAACTTCGAGTGAAATTTTTCTTATTTGATTCACATAAGAATTGATTAAAAATATATTTCAACCCATATCTTAAAAAAAAATAAATTATTTCAAAATAAATTTTTTGATAAAAAGTTGAAAAAAAAAATATGGTATTTAAGTGCTGTGTATATTCTTGAATCTTCCATGTGAATCTCCAAATTTGTATATATAATGATAAAAAATATTGATTAATGTATTTAAATTGTATATCAATTTAAATATGAAAAATATGTATTGTGATCATTATCCTTGTTTTAGATTGGTGAATTATTGAACACTTATAATAAACAAAATTTTTTCTATTATAAATTTTCATTATATTTAATGATTTTTAAAATATTCATTTTGTTTATTTAAAATTGATAATTCTATAATCAAATTTTAAATAATTGTAAAAAACTGGAATTTGGTTTCTGATTAAATTAGCGAAAACACTGTTTATTCAACAAGTAATTTATTGCTAATTTTTCTTGAGGAATGCTCTAAGTAATATCTTAAAATTTTATTTCTTGTTTAATAAAGAAAATTTTTCATTTTATTGACAAATTAATTTTATTTTCATTGTATTAAATATGTATTCTGATTAGATATATTTTCATGTCTTTTGTGTTATTACAAAAGAAATTATAATTAAATTGTAATTATTCTGTTTTAATATATTGAGAATGAACAAATGTACGAACAAAAGCATTTCTTTGTTTAATCTGTTTTAAAAAATAATTTTCATGAGTAATTTGCAGCTTATCATAAAGTTTGCATACATATCAAAATTAAATAAATTATTCAACATTAAATAAACAAATTTTTGTATCATTATGAGTTAAATTCTTATTCATTCTTGCATATATTTTTCAATTTTATAATATATAATTCGTATGAGCAATAACAAGATTGTTGATAATTTTTGGTTACTAATTGCGATCAATTACTTAAAAAATTGAATTGTATTTTGATACACCAATTAAGACTATTTATTTTTACTATATAATTAATGCAAACTAAATAAATGACTTTTAAATAACTCGTAATTTTTTCAAAACTAAGTAATTTATTTTATTTTTAGAAAGTAAACTTTTAAACTTCCAAGATGAATGAACTAGATAGTCTTCGCCAAGAGGCTGAAACCCTCAAAAATACGATAAGGGTAAGTTAAATTTTATATTCAAATGGCCTTTTAAGCATTCTGTTAGTTATTTTGTAACAATTTTTTTTATAGAGAAAATATTTTAATGAATTTTTTTCATTGATAATTGCATTTTTTAAATGTTATTTATAATCCTACTATATATTAATATTTTAACTGCTTTTTGTATTATTATTTTGGCAGCTATTCTCTTGATTAAATTTGCATGAATTTTTATTTATAATTATACATATTTCTATATATTTATTATTTTGCATAATCTATACATTCAAAAAAATTTTCAATTATAAGTACTCAAATCAGTTATTTATAGGAGATATGAAGAATTAATATATTTATATTGTGAGAATAAATTGAAATTAAGGTCGCTTCATCAAGTTAATTTTATTAAAAAGAAACCAATATAAAATATAATATAGTATTCCCTGCTACATTGCGACTAGTTATATAATATGACAAAGGGCTTAAAAAAAAAAAACTACTTGCCATGTACTCAAAATTCTTTACTGATTAATTGCTATATTTACACACTTGTTTAATTAAAAATACAACGTATTTTAATTAATAATAATTAACTCCCTGACACTGCAGTTCATGTTGCACCATAGCTGTCTGCCTACTTGCAGATTCCAAAACAGGAGATGTTTTCCTTTTTACTGTATAGGGCTGTTAACCCAATGCTCTGCAGTCGTATTAGACTGGGACCTATGTTTTAAAGGGGATTCCAACCACTACAAACATACATGGCACCACCGTGACTGGAACCCAAAACCTGTGGCACCAAGCTCTAGTCACTTGGCCATCAGGCCCACTTCAATTAATAGTACCTAATAAATTTTTAAATTCTAATCTTTCAAACCATTGTATTTTGCCGTTTTCCTTATGGTACACACATATTTAAATCACAATTCAAGAAAAGTAAAATTTCCTTCTCTATGTTACAAAGGGTATTGAGAATATTGTGATAGAATCAATCCCTTCTTCTGTAAATTTTATTGAATTTTTGGTTTCCAAAATTTTAAATTAGAAGAATGAAATGAATCAAATGAGGATGTATTTTATTAATGAAGTATAATTATCAGTTTAAAAAATAGCATGAGTACGCAAGAGCAAACACACACAGACACATTGAAAAAGAAATCAATTTATAAACTGGACATGCCTTCTGTATCGGAAGTCTCCTAAAGGTTTTGATTTTAATGCCAATATAATTAAAAATTAATGCATGGACAGGTTGAGCATTTACAAGTTTATTAAATCTGTGCTTTGCTACTTCAAAATCTCATTTTATTCCAAATTACAATTTCTGGAAAATAAGTCAAATTCTTGATATCCATTTTGTATTATTCGTGTATTTGAACGCATTGTAACTTCAAAAACTTAACTGTAGTAAATTTTTAATTAAAATTTATCGTGTCTAATTAAATTTTGTGTTCAAAAATAGCAAAAAATAAATAAATAAGTTTCCCTAACTTGGTCAACGCATCTTTTTTTGGCTCTAAATTATATAAATATGTATTGATCTTATTATCAGATAAATTTTTATTGATTTTTGAGTAATTCAAGTTTTATTTATTTTGTTTTATATTTATTTAAGTTCTATTTATATTTTTACTTTCTGATTTTGATCCTTTTTATATGCTTTTTTTTTTTTTTTTTTACAAGGTTTAAAAATATTTTTTTAAAACTTATTTGAAATAATTATTAAAAAAAATATATAAAATAACAGTTAAAATATAGACATGCATACCTAATTTTTAAAAGTAAAAACGTTTTTATTCCTTCTATAAAAAGATTTTTCTTGCAGAACTATTTTTCTTTTCTGTGTTATAAACTAAATAGTAAATTATGGATATTCAGGCATAGTAACATTTTTATTGAATTTATTACAGTATGTACATTCTATAAATTATAGAAATTATAACATTAATTTTATGAGCTTATATAAAACATTAATTTTACTGTAATGCTTTTAAATTTTAGGATGCTCGAAAAAGCTGCTTGCGACACTACCCTGGTCCAAGCAACCGCTAATATGGAACCAGTTGGTAGGATTCAAATGCGTACAAGGCGCACACTTAGAGGTCATTTGGCAAAGATTTATGCTATGCATTGGGGATCGGATTCTCGGTAAATATTTATTACTGCTGAAGTATGGTCTCAATGTAAATTAATAATACTGATGTACATCATCATTAAACGTATGTGATCTTTTGCCTTTCCTTTTTGTTGTAGTTACCTCGTGTCAGCTTCTCAGGATGGTAAATTGATAGTCTGGGATGCTTATACTACAAATAAGGTTTGTATAGTTATTTATTTTTATTAACTGAAGAATAATTGAAAAATATACCAATTCATTATTTTTCTATTTAATTTGGAGCATCAGGTCTTGAAGTAAATTTCATGATCAATTCAAGCACTTAAAATTTATAAAGAATTTGTCAAATTAAATTATCTTAATAAAAATTTTTAAATAAATGAGTTAAAAGGTTGAGTTGAAACTTATTTGTTGGGTATGAGAAATTTAATAAAAATTATCTTTTCAATAAATTGAATTAAATTTTTCTCATACTATTTTTAATTGGAACTTTTAGTTTCTCGTTAGCAATCTTCATGTTTAAATGCCGAAAGGTTGCTAAATCATTACCAGTCAAATGTTCAAGATAATGTAGCTGAAATTCTAGGTGTTCTCTTAATGGGAAAAACTTTCTGTGCACATGCCTTCCAATTTTATGTGTACTGTCCATTTTGACAAAAACTCCATAAAATTGGTTAACTTTAATTTTAAATAACTAATTGGAATGGATCTACATCATGAATCGGAATACAGTTTGCATACATTATTTCTTGATGTTGCATTCATACTATATTATATGTAGCATCTTTTCTAAATTATTTCATTGGTGACATTTCTAGAATTTTTACTAAAGATATTCTGAATTTTTAAATTATTGTAATTATTTTTGTAAATATTAAAAAAAAATCGCTCATTGATACTATACTGATACATTTTTAGCTGCATTTCGTACAGTACCATAAATTTATATTGTGAAGCTTTTAAATTATATATATTTGAAAGAAACAATTTTTTCAATATGGGTAAATCATAAATGGTAAATATTTTTATTATGAAGCATCTATATAACACTCATTATTAATAGGAAGTATTTTATTTTTTAAGAAACTGGAAAACTTCTAATTTATTTTTTATTCAATTAAAAAATGTATGTTAGTATATAAAATAATTGGAAGAACTGTGTTGTGTTTTAAGTATTCCACTCCCATCTTTCTTTTGTACAGGTACATGCTATTCCTTTGCGTTCAAGTTGGGTCATGACTTGTGCCTATGCTCCTTCAGGCAGTTACGTTGCTTGTGGAGGACTTGATAATATATGCTCCATATATAGTCTCAAGACTCGTGAAGGAAATGTGCGTGTCAGTCGGGAACTTCCAGGTCATACAGGTTATTTGTCATGTTGTCGATTTTTAGATGACAACCAAATTGTTACAAGCTCTGGAGATATGACTTGGTAAGTGAAATCTTTATCAATTTGTGTGTGTACCAGCCTTCTTTAATATTGTGTTATAAATAATTTTCTTCAGCAATTTTTTCCATTAAAATTTTATTTACTATTTATTTAAAGCTAAAATTCGGATATCTTATCTATTTTGAATTATTTAAATTTTCAAAATATTTGTACTTCCAATTCACTGAGAATTTTAATAGATATAGAGGACTTGTGTTCCTGATTGTAAGATTTTTCTAGAATTGAAATACTATTTTATTGAACTTTATTATAGTGTGAACTTAAAAATAAATGTTTGTTTTTCATATTTTATTAGAGATAAGAAATCGTTTCATGTTTAGAAACATTTTTTTCTAATTAACATTTGGGAAAGCATTTAAAACTAAGGAATAAAAAAATGATATTTATCAAGATTATTTGCTCTGCAGAAGTTGAATTTTTCAAAATATCGTTGTCTACTTTTCGAGTAAGTAAATCAAAATAAGATTTTTTTATTAATTAAATTAGTTGTAATAAATAGGCATAAAGTGTGATAAGTAATCAAATATTTGTAAAAGTTCTCATTCCAAACTTCTTAATACCATTTTTAAAATTATTATGTGAAATCAGTCAAAATAATTTTCTTGAATATTATTAACTTTCCTTCTATGAAAAGTTTTTAAAAAAATATATTAAAAGTTTCTCATTTGTTATAAAAGTCTTAATTTTTTTATTTCATGTAAATAATAAATATTTTTTATTTCTTAAGAATTGTCAAGAATATTCATTTTTTCTTTTTAAAATTATAAAAAAAAGAGCTATATTATATATGTTCACCTTAATTAATTTATTAGTAATATTAATTAATTCCACCTTAATTCATTTATATTAATATTTATATATTAATTTTTTGTTAATTTTATTCAAATTTAAAATGGTAACAAGGTTATTCTTGTCAAAAGGAAATTATAATATATTATGTATTCATTAAATGATTCGCCACAAATATTATTGGCATTTATGTCTTTTTTCTAGAAATTATTTTATTGCTAAGTATGGTAACAGAAAAAGAATTGTAGACTACAATACCATATTTTAATATTTGATATGAAAATTAAAGTTATTGAATCATTAGTTCGCAAATGTAGGATGATTCTATTTTTAACTAAAAATTAGATACTATAGAATTAGTTACTTGAACTGTAAAAAAATTTAAATTCTTTCAAGTGACTAAATTGAGGTAACTGTAACATATATTTTTTAAAAACTAATTTTAGAATTAATCCTCTATTTTTGTGATAGCAGCTGCCATTTATTTTTTTTTAATTTTGTGAATTTTCTTTGTAGACCACAAAGGTAACCAATAAAAAAAACTTTTCTATATTTCATGTTTAAAAATGTCTTTTTTTTTTTTACAGAAAGTTTATAGATTTTTTTATAGTATATGTTTTCATTACAGACTATTTATGTTTGATAATAATTTGCAGAAAACAAGAATTGAAAACAATTTCTTATAACAATACTTTTGCATGAAATTTTATGACTTAAGATATTCTCCTAAGAATATTTTTTTAATATTTGATATGATAAAATAAAACACGTGAAACTGTTAATATTGTTAACTTTTTAAAAGCAACCATTTTTTACTCTTTTTGTTATGTTCACTCTCAGTGCTAATTTGTTTTGTGTAACAATATTTTTTTCTATCCATATGTTATTTGTTAATATAATAATGTTATGGTTTGTGTTATATTTTTAATTTCTGTCATATTTTTAATTTCTGTCCCCTTCCTCCTCTAGTGCTCTGTGGGATATAGAAACTGGGCAACAGTGTACTTCATTCACTGGCCATACTGGTGATGTAATGTCACTCTCTTTATCACCAAATATGCGGACATTCGTTTCGGGTGCATGCGATGCTTCTGCAAAGGTACTTTACATGCGTTTTCTTTTATTGATCATCATTTAAATTTTTTTTTTTTTTTTAAACCTTCTGGTAATTTTGGACTGAAGTTTTTTAGCATAGCATAATGTCGCTCGTTTTAAATTTAATCGTAATTAAATTGTACTTTACATATGAACTATTCAAATAGTTTAAGAAATTTGAATAAAACTATATTCATATAATTTATTTTAATCCTTTTTATTAATGATATAGAATTTAAACCATTATTATATTTTTTAAAGCTCTGGGATATACGAGATGGCATGTGCAAACAAACTTTCCCTGGGCATGAGTCAGATATCAATGCTGTTACAGTAAGTAAATGAATTATATAACTAAATTATTTTTCAATTGGTAATTAATTGTAAATTAGTTTCTAACTTAATGTAACATATTGTATAGCATTAATCATTTTAGGTATATAAGAAAATCATATTCTTTTATTAGACAATTTTAAATACTTAAGTTAATAAGTGTTAATATCAATTATTCAAAAGCTTAATATTTGCTTTATTACATTAATTATTAAATCTTTGTTTTCCTGTGGAAGCTAAAGATCTATAAAAAACTAATGTGTTTTAAACTATATTTTGAAAATATTATACAATTGTTAATAAACTAGGAAACTAATATCTTTTTAAAATTGTTCCAGTCTAATGCATTCTCCTATTGGGTATTTTCTTTTGTCTTTTACTCAGTTGCAAAGGTTGCACTATTTAAAATTTATATTTGAACATTTTTCTTTTTTGTTATTATCCCTGCCTTCTAAAATTCTTGCTTTTTCCCCCCCCCCCCTCTCTCTCTCTCTGCAAAAAGAAAAATTTTTATTTTTTCAGTTCTAGCTGAATTATTTTGCTTTCATATGAAATAAATTCCATTTATTAACAATGAATAGCAATTGTGTATTTAAATTCTTCAAATGGTTAGGCTGAAAACTTTCTATTGTGTAAAATAATTAGTTAAATATTGTGATTTTGTTGATTGTGCGAATGTTAAAAAAACAATAAAAAATATTTTTATAATTCTATGCATACCTGTAATGAAAAAAAAAAAAGACTACAAGTATAAATATTTAATTGCACTTCTAAACCAAAGCGTAATATACATTGATACATAGCAATTTACATCAATTCTTTGCAAATGCCTTAAAAAAAGATAGTAATCATTTATAAAATAAAGTGATTGAATGAATGTATTAGTGAAGTTTATTATTATTAGAAAAGAAAAAGTTCTTGTAAATGTTTGGTATGGCGGGGGAATTTTTGAACATTACTAATGCGAGTTTTGCCTGCAATATAAGGTTTTCATATCAATTTTTGTGATTAGTAAGTATAGAAAAGAATTACACTCTATAATTTTTTAATGGATTTTTGTATTATAAAAGGAATAATTAAGATTTTCATTAAAGGATTAAGATTTTCATCTACATTGCAATTGTGATTTTTAGAAAGCAAAAGTTAACCATTCTTATTTAAATGATATTTTTCTATAAATGAAAAAAGGTCTGTCGGAAATTTTTGGTACTAATTGAAATTACAAATAAATATAATCTTTGTATCTCAGAATAAAAATTTCACAAAGCAATTCTATAAAATTAAATTCATTTCAGGAAGCTTGACAATTGTGTTTGTATATTATCAACACATCATATTAATATATTTTAAAAAACATTGATACCATATGTATTCTAATGCTATTTGAAGATTAATTTGATACATAAGCTATGATATCTGCATCAAATCTTGATCTATGTCCAAATTCAATTTGATTTATTTCTCAAACTTTCGCAACTCCCAATTCAACTGCAAGTTTAATTATAGAGTTCATACATGAAATAAATCATATTCAATGAATTAGTTAAATTTCAACTGACTATATGAAAATGAAAGCATTTTGCATAAAATATAGCTGTTGATTTTTAACTAAATATGTTTAAAAAAATCTATTTATATTGGTGGTTGATATTTTGTATTTAAAAACTTATGATGGAAATCATGTTTTTAATATTTTACGTAGGAATCAATTCCACTGTTCTTATGATAAAATATTGGCATTTGTGGATTTTGTTTTAATGTTTTTTTTTTTTTTCTTTTCAGTTCTTTCCAAATGGATATGCATTTGCAACAGGTTCTGACGATGCGACATGCAGGTTATTCGACATTCGAGCTGATCAAGAATTAGCAATGTATTCCCATGATAACATAATCTGCGGAATTACATCGGTCGCTTTCTCTAAAAGTGGAAGGCTGTTGCTTGCTGGCTATGATGATTTCAATTGCAATGTTTGGGATTCTATGAAAGCTGAGCGCTGGTAAGTTAATTTTTATTTTATTCATTTATTTTTTTTCATATTTGTGTAAATCAAGCTTATTGATTATTATACAAAATTTTCTTGTTGATTATTTTAAGTTATCAGAATTTATTTTTTAAAAAGGTGATATATTTCTTAAATTAATAGATTTTGTGTCAAGAAAACATATGTGTAAACACTAGAATTTTAACAGATTTATTAATTTAAAAAGAAAGAATCCTCAGCTTTCAATGCATTAAAAGCTACTGCTACGTGTATGGACTACTTATTGTTGCAAAAAAATAGTGATGAAAAGTACTGAAACGCAAACATAACTTTTTGTTAATTGAAATATGTGTGTGCATAAAACACATATATATATATATATTTACATACAACAGAATTTACTTGTTTTAAAATTACTGTAGAGAAAATAAATTTTTTTTTTAAGTCACAAATAAAACTAAATATTTTATTTATAATTATTCAAGTAATTCTGAACTGTGGTCTTGAATGAAGGAAAATGTGGTTTTCAGGAAATCAAAAGTGAAATATTTGAAACTATTCATATTTATACCTCAAGTGGGAAATTTTCAGAAATTTGCTGTTATGGTGAAATCTATTATTTTTCTTAATCTGTGTTGTTATAATATATAATTTTTTATTCACATATATGGTTAATTTTGACAGTAAATAATTACTATGACAGAATGCTAGGTAAATGCAATAATCTTAAAAATATTCTTAATAGGTCTTTTTACAGGAAAATATTTCTGCTATTGAGTTAATTTAAAATTACTTGATACAAAATATTTTTTAAGATTTTTCATGAAAATTTAAGTGTACAATAATTTTAAAAGAAAATTATTCTACAGTTATATATGAAATGAACCTTTAGCAAAAGTTAAATAAGTAGAAATATTTTTAATAAATTGGGGGAAAAAATTGTGTAAAGATACTTAACTGAAAATTTCCACGTTTAAATTTCAGAATTTCAATCTTCTTAAAAATATTTGTATGGAGTCTATTTTAATTTATTTATATTAGGGTACATATTTATATGTATGTGTACTTTAATACATCACTTAATGAAATTTTTGATAAAGATCTATTAAAAATTATAAATGAAAAGTTTAATCCCTCCTCCCTTTTACTTGCATATAAAAGCATATTAGATAATTTTCTCTGAAAGCCTGTTATTAAATTAGTTTATTCTAATGCATAACTAAAGGTTTGTTTATGTACTTGAATTTTTCATATTTTTTTTTAACATAATGCATTAGATAATTTTTAAAACAAATCTGAAATGTTGTTTAATGCTAATGAAAACTTTTTTTTTTTGTGATGATTAATTAATTAGTATGTTTTTTAGTAAAATGCATCCTACAAGTAAATACTTTTTTTTTTTCTCCCAAATTTAGAGCTAACAACTATTTTTTAAGGATATCAGTAAGCTTAAAATATTTAAAAATACTGTTTATCCAAGACTAAAAAGATTTGCCGAATAACTAAATGAGTGAAATAAAATCAATTGTTAGTTGCTGTCAAATATTTGTTTTCATTATTGTAACAATATTTCTTTATTGAAATTTTTGCTGTTGGAATAGTTAGTTTAGGTATCAGATAATCATTTTTAATAATTATTCATTTCATCTACAAATGTAAAATTAATGAAATATGAAATATTAATGTAAAAATATCGGGCTAATCTCTAAAACTTTATAAAAGCAAGGAAATGGGTATATTGCTTGTTGGGAAATACAATTGTAAAATTTGATTTTCAATCTGTTGTATTAAGTATACGTTCTTAAATAAGTGTAAACTTTAAATATTAGTTATATTTGATATTTATTTAATTGGTATTTAGATATTTTTATAGGAATTAAATATTTTAAATTGAAAGT
Organism: Caerostris extrusa; assembly: GCA_021605095.1. NCBI lineage: Eukaryota > Metazoa > Arthropoda > Arachnida > Araneae > Araneidae > Caerostris > Caerostris extrusa. Next base: position 96,936 of record BPLR01021064.1, read on the forward strand.
ATAAATTTCTATTAAACCTACTGAATAATTATTTTAAAAGTTAAATATGCTCTAGAATTTTTCCAGTTGTTATTTAATAACTTAAGTGTTTAAAAAGCATTGTGCTTTTCATACTCTTATTGTTTATGTGTCACGTCACAAGTAAAATCTTTAACTCGCATTCTAGGTGTTCTGGCTGGTCATGACAATAGAGTAAGTTGTCTTGGAGTAACTGAAGATGGCATGGCAGTTGCCACTGGATCCTGGGACAGCTTCCTCAAAATCTGGAATTGATGCTGAAACAAAACATATTTCCTGGACCAGTTATTTGTTGTTTACACATGAACACAGTAGTGTCGCTTCCTGGCCTTCTTTTGTAACTTTACATCTAGCACATATTGAGCCTGAGTATGTGTTACATTCGTATGTGTGATTCGGCGTTCATATTCAGACGTGCATGTTTATATCTATATCTGTGAGTGAGTGATCCAAATCCTTCTTTATCAATTTTTTTTTTCTCTGTCTAGTCATACTCTGTCGCAAACTGCCTGAAGCACAGTCGCTCAGTGCACGGTGCTTGCTGTCTTTTGCTTGCATAGTATTCACTTGACAGTTATATTAACTTATTAATGCTGTACTTTAATTGTAGCTTTTAGGCATCTGCATATAGAATCAAATTTTTTCCTTGCCATGCTAAGATTAGTATCTTCCAAAGAGAAAGACATTCCGTGTCGGCTGGGCTGAAGGGCCAGGCTGAGCCCCGGCTGATCCTTTGCACACCTGACACGCGGTACTGTTAATAAAAATTCTGGAGAAAAAAAATTTGATTCTATATGCACACACTCTGCATGTCTTTTAATTTGTGACAAAAAAAAATATCGCTACAAGACATGCAACTTATTTGTATCAAATTCTATTCCAGGCTTTAAATAAATGTATTGTTGTAAACTTTTTTTTTTTGTGGAAAAAAAACAAAAACTTTTCTGTTTCTGAGTGCTAGATGTGGATTCCATTTGTAAATAATGTGAATTCGTTATTTGTGGTCAAATCGCATGGATAATCTAGGTCGTGACTATTTAAAATATATATATCTATATATATATAAAACCTGTGTTGCCTGATGTAAAAGGCAGATATCCCTGTTGTTGCACGTTTCACTCCTCTTGGGACCATTAAGATGATGTGGAACTTGCCCAAATAATCACTGCTAAATTGTCAAGTTGGACTTCAACTTGCAGACCATGAAGTCTGTAACTGCCAATGCAGTGGTAAGAAAGTTAACATATGAAAAAAATAAAATAAATAAAACTAGACAAGCAGGACAAATGGTTATACAAGGACTCCTGTGCACATAAAGAAGTGCACAAACCCACACTATTGTAGAGTCAGGCTCTGAAGGCTTTTATGTTTAAAAAAAAAAATTATTATCCAGGTCTAGACATGACACTATTATGGAAGTGGGTCTTTCTTTTGCAATTTTTTTTTCCTAACGTAGCAAGTTTTGTATTATCTAATATCCAGCCGCATCTGCCAAAATATAAAAGTGACTGCACTGGCTATCAACAACTCACCAAGGTAAAGGGGAAAATACCAATTCTGTCGTCTGTGAAAACCTGCACATGAAGAAGGCCCTCATACTGCACCTTGGTGTAGTTCTGGACATTGGAGCCTTAACTGACAAGATGCTGCTGCCGCTGCTCTCCGTTTAATATACTTTTGGTGCATAATGTAATTTCCAATGTGATTGCACTTTCAAGTGATTCATCGCAAAATAAATGGTGTTTCTTTCTTGGCTGCTCTTATTAACAAACCAACAAAAAAACATAATAAAAAGTCTCTTGCTTTCTTCTTCTTAAACAATGGAAAAAGGAACTACTTTGTAGGCTCCTATGTTTATATAAGTAGAAGTAGTTAAAAATTGTAGCAGCCATTGTCAATTTCAAATTTTACTTAATTGTTTTGTTCTTGTTGTCGCTCCATTTAGCCAATTAGCGTCTAGCTCAGAGCATGCCACCTCTTGTGTGTATAGTATTAACTCCTCGTGGTGTCATTTCGCAGCTCTCGATGAGAGCAGCCCTTGGAAATACTGTTCTCTGATGATATTGGAAAAAAGTTATTTCCCTGTTCATACATATTATTGGAAACCTTCCTCTGTACAAATGAGCTGTGCATGTCAGCTTCATTTTATTTTCGCCATTGTCAGTGTGAGAGTCAAATTTGAGTCTAGTTGTGTTTTGTCAGTTATAAAATCGTATGTAATTTAAATTGGTGAATAAAGCTGTTTATCTTTATATCTGTCTCATCATTATCAATCACTTGGGAAGGGGGGTGAGGGAGATAATAAAAATTAAATCCATTCATAAAAGGTGGTAGATTAAACAGTTTTCCATTTGAAAAAGTAGGAAGTTGAATAAAACAAAACATTTGATTAAATTATCTCACTTTGTGGGCCATTCAATACCTGAAAATTTTCAATAATACCACCTGCCATCAACATTTCTAATAGAAATTTACCTTTAAACTGTAAATGCTGTTGTCAAAATTTGAGATTAGATTAAAAAAAGAACAATTAAACCTCCTCTACATGCACTTGACGATATAAATATAATTCCCTACATATTTATTTGTCTTGGGTTAAGTTTTTCTTCAGAGCTAAATGAGCTTTTTTTTTAAAATAAATTTTGAACATATATTAGAATTTTTATTCAACTGTTTAATTTTCATCTTTTAGAGAAAATAAAGTAGGTAATTTCTTTTAAAATTGCCTTCAATTTCTTTCATATATAGTATACAAATAGCTGAAACTGTGTTCTAATATCAATAAAAACAATTTCTAAAATTTTTGTTAAATACAACTGAAAATCTTTTAAAAATTATTTAGAAAGTAGATTTCTTAAGTATTCAGAACAGCCATAAGATTAATTCTATTAACATTTTGAATCAACCCAAAGTTCACAAACATTTTTTAAATCAGTTAGCTTTCACAAAAATTGTAGCACATTACCTGAATATCTTATTTTAATTGAAACTGATGGAAAATTATTATTTAAACTTGAAATTAAGAAGTTCAAATGTTATGTATTGTAAAAGTATGCCCTGCATGCTTTTTTTTTTTAAATCTCCATTTTGAGTGATTAGTAAGAAACATAATTTTCTAAAGGAAAAATTAATTTTAAGAGGTAGGAGAAGTAATAAGACTTTCACTTTTTTTTTTTCATTCATAAGTTTATGATTCTGAAAAGAAAAGGTATATTTGTAATAATAGAACTGCATAAGTGGAATTAAAAATCTAAATAAATTAAAATATTTTACCAAATGATTTTTATTTACGCAATAGATTTAAATGAAAAAAATACCCACCAATCTATATTTGAAAATACAAATTTAACTAATAATTTAAACTTTTGCTTTATTATGTACTTACAAATTATGTGTTTCCTATTTTAAAAATGCTTTATCAATTGCCTGCTATGTTAATGAAGAATATAATCAAATTACAACTTTTCGATCAGTTGTAGAAATGTAATAGGTGTGAATTTCTAAAAATTATACACACATATTCAAGTTATAGGCACGTTCCTCATAATTATTCCAAAAAAAGTCAAATGTGTCTTATATGAAGATTTTTTTTCCCCACCTGACAGAAATAACAAATTCAAAAAAATTTTAATACCTTTTCTCTGAAAATTTCATGGAAAGTTAAGACAACTTTCCCCATTATTAATTATTTATTTCTATTAACCCAATTAATTATTTCTGAATTTACAAGTTCAATATTTTTTCCAATAGCCTTAATAGGCATATTTATTTTATTGTGCCAAAATCTTGGCTTGAGTTTGACTTGAAATATCAAGTATTTCACATTTTTTGCAATGTATGCCAAAAATATTTTTATAATTTGAGAAAATTACTTTTCAAATGTTCGTAATTTATTTTTGGTTCTGGTAAATCATTATTCATGCCAGTATAAAAGAAATACTACATGCTTCACAAATTTATATACATAGATAATCGTAAGCAAATTATTTATCTGTATTTCTTCTGTTTGTTAACTTGATTATGATTTGAGAAGCAGAACTTTAAATTTAATTCAATTAAAAATTTTTATCAAATTTTAATTGAGATTTTTTTTCTCTATAACTAACATAAAAGTTTCTACTTTACTGTATGTGTCATTTGTCAAATTCTTTTCTTTTTTAAAATTATTACATTTGCTTAGAGAACTTATGAATATGCATTATTATTTACAATTCAATCTCGGCCTGCTCTAACTTTAATTTGTAGACTGGCAACTTAGTGCATAGCAATTACATGTAACTTCAGTGCAGATATCTCAATAAGAAAATACTTTTTACAGCCTTTTTTTTTTTTTTTTCGATCACAAACTCTAATTTTTTCTGAAGAACTTTTTATATTGACTTGCTGGACTGATACGAACCATTCTTCTTATGGACACAGCAGTAATTCTATACTTTTTCCCCCAGAAATAGTATAGTATTTATGTGCACTGTATCTCCTCTATTATGATATTGGTCTGTACTTTATATTTGATTATGTGTTTGGCCTATGATTAAAGTTAAATAAGTAAGAAAGATTTCTGACGATTCTTATATGCAAGGAAGAAAATGTACCTTATGTTCAATTTTCATATTGCACTGTAACAAAGTAGGTCATTGTTTTAAAAGATAAATTCAATAAGATGCTAAATCCAATATGAAAACATTACAGTTATTTGCAATTCAATCTTGACCTGCTCTAACTTTTTAATTTGTAGGTAGATAACTTAGTATGTCGCAATTACATGTAACTTCAGTGCAGATATCTCAATAAGGAAGAACTTATCCAAATTTTTAGTTTTTTTTTTTTTTTTCTTAAATCACAAACTAATTTCTTCTGTAAATTTTTTTTATGCTGCATATTAAATCACTGGACTTATATGATTTGTAGGTTGACAAATGTACTCATTTTTCCAGAAATTCGTTGATTATATAAGCTTTATGTAGACTAATATGTTGTTCATTAGGATCAACTGCATTCCTGAATATAGAGCTTCAAGATCTGATTTATATACCTAACAGACCCATCTAGCATGATCAGATCATCTCTCCTCTCAGACTTAGTGGTCTCTTTATCAGACGTTGGAGGAGAAATAGCTGTTGAACTCTGGTTTTTGCACTTGGACTTTTATAGACGAAATAGTGTCTAGAATCAGAACTCATCAGTAAATAGAACGCTTCCATGGCAATCCCCTGTTCCTAAGTCGACTATCTCTGCATTATGCTACATGGGCCCTCTTGTAAGTTAAACAGCACAATAGACCTCCTTGTGACCATTTACCCTTGAAACTCGGTTTCCTTCGATGAGATTGCTGGAAAGCTATTGCACTCCTATTACGCCTCGCTGTGTTGGACAACTTAGATCAAGTATTCCTAAGTTATCTCTACTTATTAGTTAGTGATTGTCAATTTGTTTATATATATATATATATATATATATATATATATATATATATATATATATATATATACAGGGTGATTATAATTAAAGTCCCACTTTCAAAATGCCTTAAAAAAGAAACACTCATCACATTGAGTTCAAATTTGAATTGAACTTACTGAAAGAAGGGGGAAACGGTATGGCATCGAAAAAAAGTTCCACCGACTTGTGCCATACAATTTTGGTATGATCTGGAGGTGGTGGATGGGCTTAACACTAACAGTGTCACAACTGTTGAATGACTTGGAAGTAATTTTTCTGTCAAAAACTGAAATAATCAAGCATATTGAACACTACAGATTTAATGTGCAACTCTTGCCAAATACGTTGTCATTTTGATTCAAAATATCACAGGCAGCCGCACTTTCTTTATGCTGCTTACAGCGTTCGCCTATTAATACACTTTGGAACTTTTTGATGTCGTACGGTTTCCCTCTTCAATTATCTTCAGTCCAAATTTGAACTCATTGTGACGAGTGTTTCTTCTTTTTTTTTTTACAACATTTTGAAAGTGGAACTTTAATTATAATTACCCTGTATATCTATATATAGGGTAATTATAATTAAAGTTCCAGTGTATATCTATATATATATATATACTTAGCATTTAATTTAAAGATTTTTGTGTATTATTAATTGAAATTTGTATAAAATAAATATACATATTTTAAAAGACGCATGTTAAACTTTATTTCGCATTTCTTTAAAATTTAACGTATTGAGTAACCAACAGAAGAGCATTTTTCATCTTGCAAGCAAAAATTTGTTGGAAAAAAAATTAATTTAGCTTGAGGCCGAATGAAATATATCAGTTTTTTTCGGTAGAATATGAAAGTGAGTTACGTTAATTCTCAGAAATCTTTTATAAATCCTTAAAAAACTGACATGCTCGGGTTCTTCTACACTATAAATCATGAGTTTTTTCCCCGCACAAACTTGATTGACAGTTAATTCCAAACTCGAACACTGGAATCCCAAGAACCTGTAACCAACGCCATTCCATTATCTGGCATGCTTAGAGACGTTACACGATTTTCATGTCCCGTCAGACAACCTGCAAAACAAAGAACTGATTAGTAAAAATTTGTAATAAATATAAATATCAAGAGCAGTGCGAAATACTCGATGCACCTATAAATTACTTTTGCATCGAGTACCTGTAGAAGTTCATTAAAAATTAGGAATTCATTTGATACCAAAAATTATGTGAAACATAAAAAAAAAAAAAAAAAAGCTCCGTTTTTATATCACTAACTGCGTTTTTAAACTGGCTGTTCAATTAAAAAAAAAAATTATTTTAATATTCATTGATATAATACAGTATGGGGCATGACTGACCAGTGCGCAATGCTACAAGTTTCGGGTTCGAGTCCCAAGATGCGACGTTTTCTTTAGCTTTGCAGTTGGTTCCTCCTTTCTTTTTAAAGCTGCAGTCACCAATATGGTAATTTCCCCCACATTTTAGACAGAGAAAAGACAGCAATTTTCACTAGATCTAGAATGATCAAATAAATTGCAACGGGAGCATTGAACTGCTATGTTTCTGCAGATAAAATTTTCCACAATAACTGAATGATGAGTGGATAGGCCACTTTTATGAAGGTGCCTGGAACTGTAAAGCACAACACTTGTCCTCCCATTGCCAGGCATCGACCACTTTTCGCCTGCAAGACGATACATCGGTGATCATTGGCTGTGTTTTACTTGGCTAGAACACTACTCATTTCTCCTGCAGTTTGAAAGTCTTTCCGAGCTCGTGAATTGACACTTTAGTCGAATCTAAGCTCTTTGGCTGTGCTTGCCACAATGCGCCTCCCTCGAAGCTTGCCAATCACGCGCAAAGTCGTTCCAGTGGTTTTTCCTTATACATCAATCGAACATTCTATTTGTAGGTTAGTTGGTGGCTTTATATCAGTATTTTATACCGTATTCTTCTTCTTTATTGGCGCAGCAGTCCCATGGTGGGCCAAGGCCGTCTGCCTACTGGCAGATTCCGAAACACGAGATGTTTTTTTTGTTTACAGTGTAGAGTTGTCAACAGTCATATTTGACCTTGGGCCTTGATGGTCGAGTGGCTAGCGCTCGGTAAGCACAGGTTTCGGGTTCGAGTCCCGGCGTTGCCATGGATGTTTGAAGTGGTTTGGAATCCACTATGCCCCGGTAAAGATCGTAGAGAGGGTAGTGTTATACTCGTGTAAATAGCATATCTTCAAGCTACACATGTCCCCTGGGTAGTGCTAAATGATTACCGTTGGTGCATCCCTTTGCTTATGACAAAGATTTTTTTTTCTAATGGAGCACTTAGACAGTTTGTCTTTTATGCCTTAAGACAAACGCTACACCGACGTTACTCAGTTCGCACTACTGTGTGCGAACTGAGCAGCTTGAAGATAAGTTACGGACGCGGAGTAACACTACCCCCGCGACACTCTTCCATTCTATTAGGACAGGACCTATGGCTTAAAGTGGATTCAGAACCACTACAAGCATTCGGGCCCGCCGGGACTCGTACCCGAAACCTGTTTTACCGAGCGCCAGTGCCATCAGGCCCTATGGCATAAAGATAACTGTCTAAATATTTGCCCCTAAAAAGCATAAAGGCTCGTTCCCTCGAGGCAACGACGCGACATGCGGCAGGGATGAAAATTTTTCGACCATTAGCATTGCGCCTAGTGAAGTTCCGCTTCGAGTTGAAAGTTGGTCCACTCGAAGCGGTGGATTTCAAACTGGTTTCAGGCGAACGCGGTGAGGCTAGTGATTGGTCAACGCTTCACGCTTAAACACCTCGGTGGGAACGAGCCTTTAGGGGGAGGGAGTTCTCTATGTACTGTTCTTAGCTGTTTACCGTTGTGCTTGGCTTTGAGGGTGTCCCAGGAGTGCACGGCCGAGTCGTCTGATCCGCACAGGATCACCCTCCCGCTGGTGGACATTCCGCACGAGGTGAACCCACTCTTGTTGGCGGGAGTCTGGTAGAGGCCGATCTGCTGGTCCGCCCGGATGTCGAACAGGCGGGAGGTCTTGTCGTCCGAGCCCGTGCCGAAGTAGAAGCCGCTCGAGTGGAACTGCCGAAAGACAGAACACACATGCAACACGTTTCTCCTACTGTCGTTATTATTATTTTCTTGCATTTAAAAACTGGCATTTGGGAATGCAAGCTCGAAATAGTTATTGGGGGATAAAACTATTACAGAAAATAATAAATAATTCCTTCAGATGAAACTTGATTGTTCCTTTATGGCAATTTAACCATAAAGATATGACAATTCTTTATGGCAATTACTAATAAATGGCAATAATTACTAAATATGGCAATTACTAAATTAATTCTTTATGGCAATTACTAATTTGTGCAAACAAATTAGTATTGACGGTTACTAATACTAGTTGTGTAAACAAATATTAATTTGTGTGAACAAGTTAGTATTAACGGTTACTGATACTAATTGTGTGAACAAGTTAGTACTGACTACAAACGGTATATGCAATGTTATTCGATCGTGGCCATATAGTTAACTGGCAGTGGCGAGACTAGTTTTATAATTATTTTTATAAATATTTATTGCGGACAAAACTATTACCGAAAAATAATTGTGTTCCTCCAAATGAAACTTAATTGTTACGTTATGGCAATTTAACACGCAAATTATTATTGACTGCAAACTGCTAGCAGTAGAGGTAATGTTATTCGATCGTGGCCCTACAGTTAACTGGCAGTAGAGAGACGAATAAGGAAGATTACCACCTTTTGGTAGGACTTTTAGGGGAAATACATGCTTTTCATTTGCATGTATGATGAGTTCGACTGTAGATGTGATGTGTCACAATTAAAACCAAATCTCCTTGTTTATGAAAGCAATGCCCTTAGTAAACTCGATCTTTCGGCCTTTTGCACGTTAATGCAGACGTGAGTTGGGCATTTAGTTGCATTAGGAAATAAAAAACTGCAAAATAAATGTGGTTTTTTAAACTTAAATGTATTATTTAAACATAATTACTTTTTTTGGTTGATTAATATTGTTTGTTTTGATTCATTATAAGCTATTAGTTAAATTTATAAAATAATACATAATATATATAAAACATGGGGCCTTATGGCCGAGAGACTGGAATTGGTACAACAGGCCTAAAGCCTGTTGTACCAACGGCCAGAGAGCTAGCCAATTGACCATCACGTCGCCCAAAATTTAAGGAAATTAAACGAAAAATAACCAATATTTCCTTCATTTAAAACCTAAGTTATTTTAAATAAATAGTAATTAGTGAGGAAAAATAAATACTATTTTATAAATTTATTTGTATATTATATTATATATCCTCATTTTATGTGGCGCAACAGCCCCATGGTGGGCCAAGGCGTCTGCCTACTGGCAGATTTCAAGACAGGAGATGTTTTCAAAAGGCCAGAGTGCTAACCATTTGGCCACTAGGCTGCCTTAACGACCTGGGAAGAAAGGTTTCTGCCTTTTGATGGGACTTTCAGGGGGAATTGCTTCTCATTTGCATAGGTCATTAGTTCGACTGTAGATGTTAAAACTGTTTAATAATTATAACTGTTAAAAATATATATACTTCACAGATTGATGATATCTTATATTTCCCTATGTTAATTTGCGACTTTTTTTCTCTTTCTTTTATTTGCATTTACTATATTTCAGATAATTTCAAACATGTCGATAATCTTTGGAGAACAAAACATATCGCGGGCTAAAACTAATTTGCTTTGTTAGGTGAGAACAATGTCAGTTAATTCTTTATGAACCAATAACGCCGTTCATCTTTTTCAAAACAATGATTTATACTGTGTTACTGTCAGGGAAGTACATTGATTACTCAACACTATTCGCTTACAAACTTTGGCGGAAATGATACGGCTTGGTTGCCAGAAATAAAACTGTTGTGACATCAACTGAGAACAAAGAACACTTTCAAAACTCAGACCTACCATCTGCGGACTGAGGTTTGAAACAAAATAATATCGTATATCTTCGCCATTTCTTAAATCAGGGGCGGCCAACCCAAATGATCTTGCGGGCCACTTTGGAAATGCATCCCTAACTCCGCGGGGCCGTTTATAAAATTATATATCCCCCTATTAGATTTAGATCCACTATAGACATTTTTTTTGGAGTGAAAAATTGAAACATAATGAGTTGTTATTGTTGTGTTTCCTATTGTTCTTACAGCTGAACATAGATAATATAATAATACTACTAAACGCGCATTGCAAAGAAATATATAACACTAAAAATGAAATATAAAAAAAGTGAAAATAAAATTACTAGTGCCATATTTGTTTTTCCACTTTTTCGCTTAGCTTTTGCAAATCGATCTCAATTTGAATGTTTGCACATCGCAATTGATGTTGTATGTAATAGTTGCTTATCGTAATTGGTGATTATCGTTATTGGTGTTGCATCGTAATTGATGTTCATAATTTAATTCACAAATAAAACAGGCAATGTCTGTCCTATATTCGCAAGAATATTATTTTAAAATCAAGCTTAACTTTCATTTTTTCTCAAAATTTAGACAGTTCATTTTTGAATATAGGGATGCACACATAATTTATTTTTTTTAATACAAGGGTTTTCATTACATTGGCTATTAAAAAATAAATATATTTTGTAAAAGTGAGATAAATCTCTCGAGTGGGAAAAATGTTCCAGGCACATGCGGCCCGTGGATTGCCCACCCTTGGTCTAAGTATTTGCCAGCTGCATTAGGAAAGGTAAAAAAAAAAAAAAAAAAAAAATGATGGTGATTACGATGATGATTTTGCATAAACGCAATTTTTTTATTGCTAGAATACATTCAGTGATAAAACTGAAAGGGGAAAAATAAAAATAAATAAAAAATACTCACACAAACAGAATTAACATCGGAATCGTGACCCCAGAAGGTTTGTTTGCATTCGCCGTCACGAATGTCCCACAGCTGCAAAAACAAATGAAAACTATGAATCATTTTTTTCTTTTTATAGATTAAAAGAAAAAAATCTTTGAAAATTTGATTTAAAATATTCTTAGATCGATATCAATAAAAATAGTTTCTTAATACTTATCGGAAAAAAAAAGTCTTAAAAATAAATATGAAATGAATTTTTAAGTATGCAAAATGTCCATTTTACTTTTAATTTCTTTTTAATCTAATCATATTGGATTATAAAAATCTATTCAATTTATTTAATTGTTATTATTATTTAACTTATTTGGCATATTATATCACATAAAATAATATATATGAATTCAAAACAATACCAATTTTTTATTGTTATAAAAATGTTTATTTATTTAGTATTATTATTGGGTAATTTGAAATAAAAATCTAATATATAATTAGAAAATTTATTCAAATATTTAGAATTCTTAATTGTCTGTATAATTCTTATTTTATTGTATTATACCTGTCGTCATTAATCTTTAATTTATCGTTTCATTCTTCCTCGTATTATTATTCCTTAATGTATTCCTTTGTAATCTTCCTCTCATTAATTGCTTTTTATTTCATTCTTTTGTATTATTCCTCTCATTATTATTCCCTTCATTCGTTTGTATTATTCCATTAATTTATTCCTTTGTATTATTCCTTCCATTATTATTCATTTGTATTAGTTCTCATATTAATTGTTCCTTATTTTATTCCTTTATTTAATTGTTCCTTAATTTATTCCTTTGTATTATTGTCCCATTATTTTTCATTTGTATTCCTTGGATTTTTATTCTTTTGTTTAACTGTTCCTTACTTTATTCTTTTGTTTAATTGTCCCTTAATTTATTCCTTTGTATTTCTTCCATTAATGGTTCCTTAATTTATTCTTTTGTATTATTCTCCCTATTAATTGTTCATTAATTTATTCCTCTATATTAGTCCTTCCATTAATTGTTCCTTAATTTATTCCTTTGTATTATTCCTCCCATTATTATTCATTTGTATTCCTCCCATTATTATTTTTTTGCATTCATTCTATTATTATTCATTTGTATTCTTCCCATCATTATTTTGTATTCCTCCCATTATTATTCATTTGTATTCCTCCCTTGTTATTATTACTTTGCATTCCTCTCCTTAATTGTTTTTTAATTTATTCCACATTATGATGATGAATACATTTTTTGTTCGTAAATATTTTACCTAATCCTTCTTTCAGCAATTTTGGAGAAAATCGACACAATCTGCAATCTATTTCATAAAGGAGTTGAATTTCTAATTACGTGAGATTTTTTTTTTTAATAAATAACAAAATTTACTTGCCTTGATGCTCCTGTCCACAGAGCCTGTCACGAAGGACGTTTTGTCAGGATGCAGAGACATGCTCATGACATCGCCTGCATGACCGGCGCACTCAAAATCCTTGACGCCTTTTTCCAAATCCCACAGCATTCTGAAAAGGATAGTTTTGTTGATGGTCGAAGTTTACAGCATCTTTCAACGAGTCCTGTCTTTTATTATAAATATCGTAACTCATAATCAAAGAAACGGTTTGATGCTTAACAAATAAATAAATAGATAAAATTTTTTGAATGATTACGTACTTGTAGCAAGCATAATTTAAAAATAATTAAATTAATAATAAAATTAATCGGTTAAACTGATATACAAGTTACTCATGAAATTTAGAATTTAATGCAAGAACAAAAATACATAAAAGTATAAACTATAACTATAGTGAAACTGACTAAAAGTGAAAACTATAGAATTCCAAACGATTTTCTTTTCTTGAAAAATCTCGTTTCCATTTTGAAATAAAATCGTCTGCTCTTTCACCAGACGATCTTTTTCAAACAATTTTATATTATTTAATTACTTGCACGTGGAAGAAATTTAAATAAACATTATTCAGTATAATAACGCATTTATTAAGTAATTAGTAAATATATTCATACTATACCGATATACTATAGGTATAGTTATATTGTAATAGTAATGACCTCCAATCAAAGTTGCGAAAATTCTAAAACAACAACTTCTTATTTCAATTCCTTCTATTAGCTCACACTCTCCCTATATATATCTTGCTCAAATTTTAAATCGTTATTAAAATACTTTTTATTCCTCCACTCAAGTTCAAATACATTTTTTTTGAATTTGTAGTGGTGACACTTGATGTTAATATGGTATAGTTTTTTTCAAATATTAATTCATTCATTAAATTTAATTCATTAATTTTAGTTTTTTTTTTTACATCTAAGTTGCATGTATTTACCAGTAGATGGCGCCAGATAAATTTAAAGAAATGAATGAAAATTATTTATAAAGAACTTTCTGCAAACGATAAAGAACTTTCTTCAAACGATATCCAAGAAAATTAGTATGCACATATATTGGAATATGATGAATATATTCTCGATATGTAATTTTCTACAATGCTTTTTTTAGCAGGACAACGCATGCCGGCTTCTGCTAGCATATATATATATATATATACACTGAAGTGACAAAAGTCATGGGATAGCAATATGCAAATTTTCAGATGGCAGTAGCATCGCGTAGAACAGGTATAAATGAGCAGTGCTTTCGCAGAGCTTTCATTTCTGTTCAAGTTATTCATGTGAAGAGGTTTTGACGTGATGATGACCGCACGACGGGAATTAACAGACTTTGAAAGCGGAATGTTAGTTGGAGCTAGACGCATGGGTCATGCCATTTCGGAAATCGTTAGGGAATTCAACATTCCCAGATCCACTGTGTCAAGAGTGTGCCGAGAGTATGAAATTTCAGGCATAACATCCCACCATGGACAGCGCAGTGGTCGACCGCCTGCACTTAACGACCGAGACCGGCGACGTCTGCAAAGAGTCGTAAATTCTAACAGACAAGCAACACTGCGTCAAATAACCGCAGAAATCAATGTGGGACGTACAAGGGACTTGTCTGTTAGAACTGTGCGGAGAAATTTGGCTTTCTTGGACTATTCCAGCAGAAGACCGACTCGAGTGCCTTGACTGACAGAACGACATCGCTTGCAGCGACTCTCGTGGGCACGTGAGCATATCGGTTGGTCCCTAGATGAATGGAAAACCGTGGCCTGGTCCGATGAGTCACGATTTCAGTTGGTAAGAGCTGATGGTAGGGTTCGAGTGTGGCGCAGACCCCACGAAGCCATGGACCCAAACTGTCAGCAAGGCACTGTTCAAGCTGGTGGTGGCTCCGTAATGGTGTGGGCTGTTTTTCATGGCATGGACTTGGTCCTCTTGTGCGACTGGACCGAACATTGCCTGGAAATGCTTATGTTCAGCTACTTGGAGATCACTTGCAGCCATTCATGGACTTCATGTACCCAAACAACGATGGGATTTTTATGGATGACAATGCGCCATGTCACCGGGCCACAACTGTTCGCGATTGGTTTAAAGAACATTCTGGACAATTCCAACGAATGATCTGGTCACCTAGATCGCCCGACATGAATCCCATCGAGCATTCATGGGACATCATCGAGAGGTCTGTTCGTGCCCAAAATCCTGCACAATCAACGCTTTCACAATTATGGACGTCTATCGAGACAGCATGACTCAATATTCCTGCAGAAGACTTCCAACGACTTGTTGAGTCCATGCCACGTCGAGTTGCTGCACTTCGTCGGGCGAAAGGAGGGCCGACACGATATTAAGAGGTATCCCATGACTTTTGTCACTTCAGTGTATATGTAGGATTTGTTTGTGTGGTAATCAGCAGACGGCGACACTTTACGGTTGCTTGTCTTTGACAGAGCCTGTTTACAACGTGGGGAAGTATTCAACTTTGAACTCTGACCCCACGAGAGGGGGACAAGTCCCCGTGGATAAGAAAAGAAGCCCCGCAGAGGGGCGCGAAAGAGAACGCTGGCAGGAGCGATTGGGGAGGATGCGGACGAACAACGAGAGATGAGCGAGATGCATAAGTTTAGCGCTTGATTAATAACCAATGTAAATATTATTGTAAATTATAGAACCAATTAAATGGCTTTATTTAAAGAAACGCAGGACTTTTATTGTGTCTGTCAAATCCCCTAGACACCCACTGCAAAAGTTCAGCTATTGTTAGACTAGTAGAGAAGTCTAACAAAACTGTAGATTCGACCGGGATGAATCTATTGGAACCGGTGTAAATCTACAAAAATTGGGGGCTCGGCCGGGAGGCATCTTTTGCAAGCGGCTAACGCTACATATATACTACTGTGCCCCAAAAGTTAGACCAATTATTTTTATTTTCAAAAACTCGTTATTTATTCTTCCAAATTTATTTCATCATCTTCAAAGGAATCCCTTCTGGACACAATGCACTTATGCCAACTTTTTTTCCAATCATCAATGCGTGCTAAAAAGTCATCGGCGGGGATGGCCATCAAAGCGTGCCTGTGATTCACGTTGAATCTCTTCAATCGACTCAAAACGGTGTTCCCGGAGTGATCTTTTGAGTTTAAGGAATAGCCAAGTCGTGCGGTGTGAATACGGTGGTTGCGGAACGATATGGATTTCATTTTTGGCGAAAAAGTCACGAAGAATCAATGCAGTGTGAGTTGGCGAATTCAGTGTGTCCGGTACCAATCGAGATTTGACGCGTTTGAGGCCCAAAATGGAATTGACCGATCCTTTTGAAATTCCAACATCATCAGCAAGGTCTCTAATTGTAAGTCGACGGTTTGCAAGCACCAAGAAAACAATCTCAATGAGAAAACAATCTCAATGTCGGCGAAAAATGGAAGTGGTTCTCACATCTTCATGTCCGCTGAGCCGGTGACCAACTTGTCGTCGTCCAGGAACCTGCAGCAGGAGAGGAACCCTTCGAATCCCATCATCTCCCTCCTGATCTTCGCCGCTCCCGAGGTATCCCTGGAGTTGACGTCGTAGACGGTGCACATGTTGTCCATCCCTCCGCAAGCGACGAAATTGCCCGACGGAGAGTAGGACGCGGTCATCACCCAGCTGGACTGGAGAGGAATGATTCGAACCTGTAGGGGAGAATCGATTGAAACCATCACCATATTGTGGCAAATATAATAAACAATAGATATTAATTTAATGTATGCATACTTACTTTATTTCCCGACCATGTGTCCCAAATGATGAGTTTTCCATCTAGTGAACCAGAAACTAAGTGCCTGTGAGAAATTTTTTTATTTTTTAAATAGTTTTTAAAATTTCGATGAATTTTTTTTTCAGATTATAAAACATGTTCAAGACAAGACATTCCACAGATCTAAAAAATATTACAAACATTCAGATGTTAGAAAAACATTTTCAACTTATTATTCCACTTTGTCATATGTATTCCATAAAACTGATACTGCTCTCTGGATTGAATCTTACACTTAGCTTTTGTCAAGGAGCAGCTCATCCCCTGCTTCAATACAAGATGATCATTTATGGACCTACGGTTTAAAATGGATTCCGAACCACTATAAACATTCATGGCACCGCCGGGACTCGAACCTGAAATCTACGGCACCGTGAGCCAGAGCACTGGCCATTCAGGCCCCCATTATAATAATTATGTAACAGGAGGTACGAAGATTTTATTCCTCAAGCAAAAATGATAGGGGGCGCAAAAATGCCTTTGCCACAAATAGCAGATTTCTTGCCTGCTGGCCATATCTTATAAGTGAAACACTGTATGTCAAAAAAAAAAAAAAAAAAAAGGCTTCTTATGAGCCATAGATTCTTAAACATGGGCCACGGACCTCTTAGTAAACACATTCTTAAAAAATGTACAAAACATTAATTACCGCAATTGTTTTTATTCCTAAGAATAGCCTGTGTTGAACACATAGTAAGTGCATATGCTCTTTTGAAAGTAATAGTAATAAATAAATAAATGTCCAGAAAGTATGAAATGTACATTAAAAGATTTTTACTTTTCTATTAATAATTTTTTTAAAAACAGATTTCTACAGTTTTACAATGGTCATCCTCTTTACGCATTAAAATAATACTTAATTTAAAACGAAAATATCCACTTTAGAGGATTGTTATGATAAAAAAATATACCTATTATCACCGCAATAGTGCACAGCTGTCACTTTGGAGAGATGACCTTTCAGTATTTTCTTCGTCCTCAGTGGGATTTTGGGAATATCTGACAAGTCTCCGCAAACGTCTTCCAAAAAGTCTTGTCTGCGGCTCCCACCTGGGCTTTCTGAAACAAACATCTGCAGCCGATCAGTATGGATAACACTTACTATAAATATGGAGCGCGGTGTACTTCGATTGAATGGAATGCTAGTTTCATCAATATACAAGCAATGATCCATATTTGAGTTGTTTACCCTTTCCCATGTTCTTTAATTTAAAGAAACAATTTCCTTTGGATTTTCTGCTTTGAAAGTTATGTATGGGAATAAAGTTTATTGGATATTTTGCTAGTCTGAATCAATCAGAACTGTTAATAAGTACATGGAAATGCATACATAGTCTAAAATAAAGCAACCGCTTCTGCTAACTTCGTTCCATTGCATTTTCCTAATTTTGTAAACCTATTTTTACAAATTTTGTCAATCGTTTTTCTGATCTGTCATGTCTAAAGCAGCCTACTGGTTTATAAGGAATTGTGTTTCCGAAATAGAGAAATTCAATTTTATATTTTCGACAATTAAGTCAAACCAAAAGTTTACGTATCTACAACTAGGATGGTAAACACAAGAACTTTCAAGACCTGTAAACCATAATAATGACATGATCCAAAAAAATTTTGAAGATCTATAAACCATAACGATGACATGACCCAAGAACTTCAAGATCTGTAAACACTAATGATATGACACATGAATTTTCAAGTCCTGTAAACAATAACAATGTCATGACACATGAGCATTTAAGACATGTAAACAATAACAATGACATGACACACGAACATTTAAGACCTGTAAACCATAGCAATGACATGACCCAAGAACTTTCAAAATCTGTAAACCATAACAATGACATGACCCAAGTACTTGACCTGCAAACAACGGTATAGACATGATACAAGAACTCTCAAAATCTGAAAACAATAAAAATGACATGAACTTTCAAGCCCTGCAGACCATAACAATGACTGCAAACAATAAAGGCCTTTAGTAAGTTCGAAGTTAAATGGTACGTTCTTTCCAGATACTGTTCCTGGGGATTCAAAAGTTCAATATCCTTGAGGCAATGACGATCGTTTTTCCACAACTATTCGGACCACTCTATATCGTCAACATCATCCGAAATTCGCATCGTATATTTATTTGCTGTATTTTAATGTCAATAATCCAAGATTATGGATATCAGACAATTTAATACAAAAGGTTTGACTAAATTCCGAAAAACAATAGCGGATGTAAAAAAAAATCTCTTTTCCTTGAAAAGGAATGTAACAAGTGGGCTGAAAAGTTCACAGGCTGACACATAGATGGAGCTACTAGTATTAAATACATATGATTTTTAGTTAGCCATAACCTTCAAAAGACACGTGTATAAATTTGAAAGCTGTTGCACTATTAGTATGTGAGCTATAGCATTTTTAGTGAAACAATTTTTGTTAGTTTGAAAAAATGGATAAAAAGGAATTTCGTGTGTTAATAAAGCATTGCTTTTTGGCGAAAAAAAAAATACTATTGAAGCCAAGGCTTGGCTTGATAAACATTATTCGGACTTTGCACCAGGAAAATCAACCATAGAGAAGGGGTTTGCTAAATTTAAAAGAGGCGAAATAAGCACAGAGGACGATGAACGCAGTGGACGCCCCAAAGAGGCTGTTACCGACGAAAACATCAAAAAAGTCCACAAAATAATTTCTGATAACTGTAAAGTGAAGTTGACTGAGGTAGCTGAGACCCTAAAGATATCAAAGGAACGTGTTGGACATATCGTGAATGAATATTTGGATATGCGAAAGCTCTGTTCAAAGTGGGTGCCGCGCGAGCTCACAATCGATCCAAAACAACAACGAATTGATGATTCCAAGCAGTGTTTGGAGCTGTTCAATCTTAATAAACGAGAATTTTTGCGTCGATATGTGACAATGGATGAAACAGGGCTCCATCATTTCACACCGGAGTCCAATCGACAGTCAACCGAGTGGACTGCACGTGATGAACACTAAAAATGCTATAACTTCACTAAAAATGCTATAGCTCACATACTAATAGTGCAACAGCTGTCAAATTTATACACGTGTCTTTTGAAAAGTTAGGGCTAACTAAAAATCATATAGATTTAATACTAGTAGCGCCATCTATGTGTCAGCCTACGGACTTTTCAGCCTACCTGTTATGTATTCAATTAATATTGATAGGATGCTATAGTCATTAGCATGAGAAGTTTCAGTAAATCTTTTGTAATCCTCATCTCCCTTTTACAGTGAAATTTTCTTATGAGATTAGACATTAAACGAAATCTAGAATAATCAACATGCATCTTTTTTGCTTAAGCTTTAGTGCGGGCGTGCGCATGTGTATGCGAATAATTCTATAATATATCCTAGTGAAATATAGTTTTTAATAAGTTTACCGGAATTATCAAAAATGTTCGAAAATTTACAGAAATGATGTGTGATGAGGTTACTCATGCATTTGAAATGTTGATTGCCTAATTATCTACTGTGAATCAATATATATATATATATATATATTCCATTTGGTATGAATTTCTCGTCCACTATATTATGACTGTAATGATACAATCAATTTCAAAAGGAAAAATATTACAAATTCTTAATATTTCAATAAGAAATTTTGAATCATTATTTCGTGTAATTAAAAACAATAATTTTGATGAAATAAGTGTTTGTAACACTTAAAACAAATTCATTTTGATAAAAATTGTTTATGAAATTTTTTTCAAACGTTAAGTTCATTAATTTTTTAATATAAAATAAATTAAAAAAAAAAAGATAATGATAATAGACTATTCAGTATTTTGAGGAAATGAAAGAAATATATATTTTTTTCATGATTTTTGTTACCCTTTCTTGAAAAAATAATTTTTAATTTTCTGAATTTAAATTATTATTTTTAAAAACCTATCACACTTTTTACTTTTTTTTTTTTTTAATTCTTTTTTGTCATACCAAAATAAAAAATTATCTTGCTAAAAGGATAAAAAATTTTAAATGAAACAATTTAATAATACAAGAAATTTTTCGCCATTATTAATATATCTTTTCTTTCTATTTGTCATTACAATACTATTTCTATATGCCATTGCAACTTTATTTGATACTTACGTACTAACGGTACCTTGGCGACAATTAGTGAAAACGCGCCAACTGCCGCTACAGATTTGGCGGTTTTAAGTGGCGCCAATCCACACTTAAAAACAATCAAAACGCTTTCAAAATATTTTTATTCAAAACAATAAAATATATAAAACATATAATTTAAAAATCAAAAACAACAAAATATATAAAACACTTCATTTAAAATCAAAACAACAAAATATAAAAAACTTCATTTAAAATCAAAATGATTTAAAAATGCAAAACACTGTATTTAAACACCAGTTGTCTTTTCAGAGTCCCACACGATGAGCACACTGACTGAAATTGCATTTCCAAAACTTACGTTCACCAAAATAAAGTTTCATGTCATGGGAATTGGGACATTTTCGATGTTTTGGTAAAATATTTCGCTCCTGGAAAATAAAATTGCATCGTGCTCCGTTTCTGGTAAATCCCAAATATGCATTTTCGTATAACAACTATATGGCGTCGAAACTCAGCAAATCTACAGCCGTTAGATTGCCGCCACTTAAAAAGCGCCAAATCTGCAGGGGTTACTGTATTGGCGACACTGAAAACCGCCAAATATGCAGGGGTTCCATTGGCGACACTTAAAAACGCCAAGTCTGTCGCCAAGGTACCGTTATACGTAAGTACCCTTTATTTTTATATAATATATTCTATATATAAATAATTTCTAAGAAAAGTAGTAAAAAAATTTAATGGGAAAAACAAAATAATTAGGAATTTTATTGAATTCTTCCAAAAATATTACGATTCTGTAACAAAAAAAATGTAATTTATTCTTAAATAGTATTTATACCATATTTCTTAATGTAAGGTTAAATAAAAACTATTTAGCAAATAATTATTTTAAATAAATAAATCAATTCCAAATGGTAACAAAATAAAAGATTTTTTTTTTTTTTTGATGTTATTGATAATAGCAACACAAATTTTTAATGATGTTAATTTCCAATTAAATAAAAGATATAAAGAAAATAAGTCTTTCTATTTGCATTAGATGGCGCCACGTGTTAGATTTGAATTTTGCAGCAAACTGAAATCGAATACTTCTCACACGTGTTGCACTCATTATATGTCCACCCCTCTAATTAAGCAAATTTGGAACAAGAAAAATAAATTATATTCTAATAACTAGAGCGATTTATTTATTTTTTATAACTACAGCTAGTTTAAATAATCGTGTCAAGTTTGAAATCTATTGCAAATATTGTATTGATAATAATCTTAATATTAAATATGGAAATATACCAGTTAAGTTAGTTAGAACTTAAATAAAGAATTACTTAAATTAAGAACAAAAAATATTATAAAAATCATGTTTTTTATTTTCTTTAAATAATATTTTGAAATAAAAATGATTTTAGAATTCTTAAGATACCAAACGTACTTATAAATTTAATAACGCTAAGCAATTGGCAAATGATGTAACAATATATTTAGACAAACTTTATTATAAAACAAAAAAGGAAACGAAATAATTTCAATAAACAAAGACTATACGAAAAACTTTATCGTTCAATCATTAAAAGCATTAAAAAAAAAAAAAAAAAAAAAGGTTTGAAATAAAAAATATTTAATACCTTAAATATTTTTCTTACCTTAATTTTGTCTTTTTAATACCATCTAACTCTTTCTTTTTAATTGGTTTTCATCTTTGTCCTATAAAATAAAAAAAAAAAGAGAATATCAATAACAGAAATTTTCTTTAATCGCAATAAATAGTTAAAGGTTAAAAAAAACATGCATTCACTCAATAACATTTTTTTATAAAAATTCACAAAATTTAAAATAAAAGAGAATATAATAAATGAACGCAATTTGTAAAAAATGAAACAACAACAGCAACAACAAAATTAATTAAATATCTTTTTTTTTTTAAGATGATTACCAAAAACTTCTTTATTTCTCTGTATTTTTATAATTTGTTAAATCCATTTTTTTTTTCCTTTCTTGTGAAGGTCATTTGCCAACTCTTTTTTTCTTTCCATGTTTAGTGAAGACAAATAATGAGCTCCAGTTCAACTCCTGCTTTTCATTTTTTTTTTTTTTTTTTTTATCATCATTGAATCATCAGTTATCTGAGCCATTTATTTTATCTTAATTTTTGTTTCTACATGTTTTGACTTCAAGCTTATAATTCTTTTAATGAGATAGAGAGAGATTAGAAAGGGGGAATAGAAGTAAAAGAAACCTAGGAATATGTGAACTAATGAGAGACGCTATTATATATATTGTACTATACTAGTACAATCTTAGTAATCTTTTAACACAATTATTCCGATAATTATTCCTTATATATATTTATATATTATTTTTTATTTTGGAGCAAACATTGATAAACGTTTTAAAGCTTATTATGTAAATTGAATATGAAAATTTATATTACAAACTTTTTGCTACAATAGTTATTCGATATTATATATATATATATATATATATATATATTTCATTTGTTTGGGTATTGTTGTACAAGATAACGGAGGTATAATGATAAATAATTCATTGATAAAACAGGAAAAAAAAGGGATTTAGTTGATAAGATAAATTCAGAATTATATTATAATAGTTAAAAAATGCGTTAAAATGTTTATAAGAAGTTTCAATTAACATGAATTCTTTAAAAATGTAATCATGCTTCCCTTCTACACGCTGTCAAGAGCATCCCCTGTCGCATTTAGCAGAAATCGTCAGTCGGCGACGAGACTCTTATCCTCTCAGAGGTAGAGCGCTCTGTACTCATGCCGAAAACTCTGACTCTCACCCGGAGAGTAAATATATTTAGTGCAACCCTGCGCCTTCTTGAGCACCAGTACTCTCCTGGCTCAGAAGTTTAATTCTTCCACGAAGCTATAATTATCTGTCTTTTACATTAAGTGCGTTAAATATTACATGTGTGTTGCGTTTGTGGGTATGTAAATAAAATAGTGAGTTTTAAACCTGCGCTTCAAGTATCTCAATCCAATCAGGCCCATTTATAATCTGACACCCAACGTGGGGCCTACCCATACCTGCGCACTACAAAATTATAATATTATTATGTCATTTACATATTTTTTAATAAATGTTTAAAATAATGATTTCTAACTATTTAAGAAATACAGGTTTAATTAATTATGAAAATGTCATTATTTTAAATAAAAATTAAAACATGTGGCTTTAATTCGAGGTTATTGTGATTTTTTTACTCATAATATGCTAAAAATTACAATCTGTATTTTTTATTTATTTGTCTGAAATTGAATGAAAATGAAAAAATAGGCCCGATTTACATTCGATTTTTTTTGTAAAAAACAAAATTTACATTCGATTTACGTAAATAAATTTGTAGTATTTCAAAAGTTTTTTAGTAATAGACATTCATTAAAATATTATATTTAGAAGAAACGGAATGTTTATTATTATAAAATAGGCACGGTTTCCTATTAACATAAAAAAATTCAATTTACTTTCGATTTACCTAATAAATTTGTAGTATTTCAACTTTTATTTAATAGAAATTGAAAACTAGCAATTAAAACGTAGATAAATAATTGAAAAAATTTAATTTTAATAATATTGAAATTTTATATTTAGATGAATCGAAATGTTTTAGGAGTGATCACGATTTCCTTTTTGCATAAAAAATAAAATTTACTTTCGATTTACCTAACAAACTTGTAGTATTTTAAAAGTTCAAACACTTTTTAATTTATAAGAATTGGAAAATAGCAATTAGGAAGTAGATAAATAATTGAAAATTTTTTTAAATTTTAATAATTATATTATATTTAGAAGAATCGAAATTTTATTATTGAGTGATCACGATTTCCTTTTTGCATAAAAAATAAAATTTACTTTTGATTTACCTAATAAATTTGTAGTATTTCAAAAGTTCAAATACTATTTTTATTTATTAGAATTGAAAACTAGCAATTAGAAAGTAGAGAAATGATTTTAAAAATTTCATATTAATAATGTACATTCTTTAAAATATCACATTTAGAAGAATCGGAATGTTTATTATAGAGTGATCACGTTTGTATTTTTGTTATCAAGTGTTTATTTAGAGTTACGTAACCCCAAGGACTATAGTTTCCCAAGGAAAATGGTTTATCTCGTCGTCTCTAAAAAACGAAGCAGTTTCTTATCAAAAGTTTGGAAATACAAGTTATATTCAATAAAAAATTTTAGAACTTGAATATTTTAATATTAAAACGTTTAAGAAATATTTCCTAATTCTCTATGTAGATCATAAATATGTTATGATTCTGAATTCACATATTTTTCCATGTTCACATGTACTCTGTAAGACTGGTTAAAAGCAAAATTATCTTAGAGAAATCATAAAAAAGTAATAATTCAGTAGATAAATTTAGTTTATAAAGATTATGGATAATGATAAATGTGGTGCTGAATTATATTCTTTGCATGTTCACATGGATAAAACTGGTTAAAGCAAATATAAAATGGTTCATAATGCAGTTAATAATTTATAGCCATTATGGATAATGATAAATTCAAATATTTTTATATTTTTTTATTGATCAAAGCAAACATTATTTAAAAACTCATGAAAAAGTTATAATGCAGTTGATTATTTATTATGGATAATGATGAAAGGGATGGTGCTAAGTTCGCATATTTTTTGTATGGTTGGTTAAATCAAACATTATCTTAAAAAGTTATAATGCAGTTGATAAGTTATAGCTAATTTGGATAATGATAAAATATGTGGTTTTGAATTCACTTATTTTTACATGCTCACATGTAAGGTTGGTTAAAGCAAATATTATCTTAAAAAGGAACAAAAAAAAAAAAGTTATAATGCAGTTGATAATTTATAGCCATTACGGGATAATGATTAAATGGATGCTAATAAGTTTACATATTTTTTTTAATGGTAAAAGCAAACATTATCTTAAATAACTCTTAAATAAAAGTTAAAATCCAACAGACAAGCATTGTTCATAACAGTATGATAATGATGAAATGGGCAGGTGCTGAATTCACATATTATTTGTATGTCATGAGAAAAACAAGTATGACAGATGGAAGGAACATAATATAATGGGTTGTTAGGATGATATTTGAAGGAAGATGATTTAAAGTATATCTTTGTTCGATTTTGTACCCTGACTTTCCAGCTCTCGTTGCAAGCCAATTTTCCAGCGCCACGTTCGTTTTGTGATAAGTGTTGATGCCAGACGGACTTTCTTACCGCCAGAAAAGAGAAACAAAAGACAAAATAATAAAACAAAATACAAAACGTCTCTTAAAATTTAAAAAACAGGGACATTTTTTTTTAAAAAATAAATATATTATTTTCTTGTAGTATGTATAGTATGCAACCTTTTCTTTAAAAGCAAACAATAATTGATAAAGTGTTTCTAAATTAAAATAAATAAATGTTTAACAAAATAATAATTTGTTTTTTATAAAATGTAGGTCTACAAAACATAATTTCCCGGACCAGTTTAAATTGTTCAAGTTAGTAATAATAAAATAAATAAATACAGAAAATTAAATGTGTAAGATTTGGAAAGTTTGTTTTTCCAACTTTTGCGTTTTTGGAAAAAGCAAAGTTAAAAAAGATATCGCCACTGAAGAGTGGTGTGTTCGTTAAAGCAAGTATTATTTTTGACCTAAGTCAATTTGTAAAACAAGCCACATCAGTGCAGAATTTAACATAAACTAAGAGTTGTTAAGATTTTTATCAAAAAGAGTTATACTAAAAAATTGCTAAAGAGTTTAACAAGTTTTTAGATGTTTTTTTTATGATTGTTTTATAGTTCTTATGGTTTTCGAACAAATTCTTCTTTTCTCGAACAATTAATTACGAGATTTATTACTTTTTTTGTTTGGCAACAATGTCATTCGCGCTCTTTTCACAGAGATATTCCAAAACAAAAGTAGCTTTTCTTTTTAAAAATAAATCAGTGTACAAGGAAAGGTGAAAAAATGTTGAAAAATTGCCGCAATCCTTTTTTTTTTTAAATGATTTTTCTAAATAATAATAAATGACAAAAAAAGAAATATATTCGTTAAAAAAAAAAAATGGCTGCAAACGATCGGTACCGATATTTCAATGCACTTTTACTACGTTATTTTAACACCAGAAATATTAGCTTATGTTCTTTTTCCCCCTTTAATAACCAAATACAAATTCCTTTAAACTTCTGTGTCAAATGGGGTTAAAATAGTAAATTCAGTTTAAGAAATCAAAGCATTTTTAAAAGTAGATCGTAGGTTAATAAAATAGAGTTAATTAATTAATAAGATTAATAAATTAATAATTAAATTCAGTGAGATAAATTGATTCACATTAATAAGGTAATTAAAAAATTAGGTTTATTGAGCATGAATGAGAAAAAAATTACAATTTTTATTCACCATAATTAAGATATGTATTAATATGACTAAGTTGCATTTAAGTGATTAACTGAGTCAATTAATTAATAAAATTGGTAAATTAGTAATTAAAAAATTAAAAAAAAATAGTTCAATAAAATGAATTAATAATTAAGTTCAGTAGGAGTAAATTAATTCAAATTAATAATTAATAAAAAAATTAGGTTTATTGAGCATGAATGAGAAAAAAAACCATCATTTTTATTTACCTATAATTAAGATATGTATTAATATGAATAACTTACATTTGTGATTAACTGGAGTCAATTAATTGTAAAATTCGTAAGTTAGTTATTAAATAATTAATATTAAAAAATTAGGTTCAATAAAATTAATAATTAATAATTAGGTTCAGTGTGTGCAAATTAATTCAAATTTTAATAATTAATTATTAAAATTGGTTTAGTGATTAAAGGAGAAAAAATTATCAAAAAAATCTGTGCAGTTAATAATGTGAGTAATTGATAAGTTACATTTTTTACCAAGTCAATTAATTATTAAAATTGGTGGTGGTGATTAAATTAATGAATAAAATTAAAAAAATATCAATAAAATCAATTAAAAAAAATTAGTTTCAGTGGTCAATCAATCAATTAATAATCAATTAAAAAATTAGGTTCAGTGAGCATAAATGAGAAAAAAATTATATTTTTTATTTATCTACAATTAAGATATACGCTTAAGTTAAGTTGTGATTAACTGCAAGAATTACAGATAATTTTATTTTGCAAAAACAATATCATTGAAAATTTTTAATGGAAAACGACCACGACTGAGCTAAATCGAAGCACTGAATTAAAGAAAATTCCACTTATGGTAAACAACACCCAATGAACTGCGAAAATTCAAATGATGCCACCAGTTTTAGTAAAAACTTTGCATTATTTTTTGATTGAAACTATAGATACTATGATAGCATATTCAAATCGCCCAAACACAAACTTGTTTGGAATATATCAGAAACCAGTTGGAAATCAAAATCTTTATTTTGAATGCCATCTAAAAAAGAAAAGTAAAAAAAAGAAGAAAAATTACATTCTGATCTTTGTTCTTTGACCTTTATTTACGGGCGATGCGTGGATTATTTTTCAGACATCGTCTTTTGTTACATCATTGAGATGTGATTGTATATGGAGCAATGAAGTTTGCGGGATAATTTATTTACAAAAATTTTTTTTTATGGTAGATTTTTTGAAAACAATGCCATTATTTTGAAATGCATTGTAAGAAGATTTTTATATTTTAAATCCATGTTCAAAAGATTTGTTTAAACAAGTTTTAGAAAATTAGAATGTTTTGTTAGACACATAACTTAGAACAGGGGTGGTCAACCCAAAATGATCTTGCAGGACACTTGCAAAGGTATCCTAACTCCGCGGATGCACATAAAATTATATATCCCCTATTAGAGTTTAGATCCAATTATAGACATTTTTTTTGAGTGAAAAAATTGAAACATAATGAGTTATTATTTTGAGTTTACTATTATTCTTACATGTAAACATAGATAATATAATGATAATGATACTAAACGCACACTACAAAGAAATATATAACATTAAAAATGAAATATAAAAATATAAACGAAATAGAAAAGTCATTATTTGATTAGTGCGATATTTGTTTCTCCACTCTTTCACTTAGCTTTTACAAATCGATTTCAATTTGGGTATTTTGCACATCGTAATGGGTGTTGCAGGTTAGGCGTCCGTTGTGTTTGAGCGTGCTTTTTATGTTAAATTCATTTTCGAAAACGATTCGCAGGTGTAAGTTAAATCAAAAGCGTTAACAACTTCAACTCAAGAGTTTGGTTTGCTCTGCTATCAACTATCAAGTATGCGATCTATTGATGGTCCCTATGTCAGTGAGGTGACGTAAAAGTGAAACATAGAACCTGTTATATGATATGTTCCAAGATAATTTTTTAAGAGTTTGCAAAGGCAATTTAATTGATGGTCTGCGAAGTTACATTTAGCAATATCTGTCATATATTCGCAAGAATATTATTTTAAAATGAAAGTAATTTTTCTCATATTTTCGACAGCTAACTTATGAATATATATGGATGCACTCATAATGTATTTTTAATACATTGGTTTTTACTACTATTATAAAATAAATATATTTTTGTAAAAGTGTGATAAATCTCACGGACCAGAAAATATTCAATGCGGGCGCATGCGGGTTGGCTACATATCCCTGATTTAGAACGTTGGATTTGATTAAAAAAGAGACAAGTTTTTTTTTTTTAACTCTTAAATTAATAATAAGAAAGATGTTCTTTAATCAAGTAATATTGACATCGGATTGAAGATTTTTGAAAGACAGAGCTTTTAAATATAAAATACGGTAGTTTATTTTTCAGCGCGCATGCTCATAGGAAACATTATTACGATACGCATGCGCAATTTCCTGCGAGCATGCGCGCTAGGGGAGAAAAAAATACCATATTTTTAAAGTACTGTATGCAAAAACTCTCTAATATCACATTTAAATATCTGGGAATTATCTTAAGTGATCGACACAGTATCCACAGAGAAATATGTAAGAGCCAGTAATAGAGCATTTTACGCAAATTCGGTTTAACAACAGATTTATTTAACGAAAAAAAACGTATAATTTATAGGGAGAAACGTGGACATAAAATGCTAAGAACTTAGATTACATCAGGGCCTTTGAGAGGAAAATTTTAAGAAAAATTTTTTTGGACAAAGAGTTGACAATAATCTATGGATTAGAAAACCAAACAAAGAAATTGAACACCTAATTAAAAATAGAGGCATTGTGAGATACATTAAATCACAAAGAATCCGCTGGCTCGGACATGTCATCGCAGAGATGAGGAAACATCATTAAAAGGATTTTGTTATGTAAATTGTTCAACAATAGGGAAGACCGAGGGAAAGGTGGATGGATGGTGTCAAGAGGGATCTTAGACAACTGAAAACTATTAACTGGAAGAGATTGACATTAGAGCGAGACAGATGGGAGCTATCGTGTTGGAGGCTCAAGCCTGTACAAGGCTATAGTGCCAGTAAAAAAGAAGATGTTTTAATAAGGAAATTATTAAATGTTACAAAAATAACCCACTTTTTTGCGGCCACAATTTCAATCAAACATATCCATGTTATGGACTGATTCACTGAAGCGATGAACAGTAACAGGTCAAACACTCTAAAAACTTCTGAATAGACTTTTTTTATAACAAATGTGTTTTTCTGCTAACAAATTAAAAAAAATATTTGGTCTAATAAACCTTTTTATTTTATATAGATATATCTTCATGTAATTAAAAAAATATATTTAATCATTTATAACGAATAATATTTATTGAGGATATAGAAATCAATTACAAATCTTTGGATTTTTAATATTTTTGTGCAATTATAAATCGTTCAATTTCATATCGGTTCAATAAATTTTATATCCGTTCAATTACAAATCCACGTTGTATATCCAATTGTATACGTTTTTGAGTTTTTTTTTGAGTTAGTTACGTTTTTGATGAAATTAAAATTTGTATTTAATTAGAAATATATTTCATATCCGTTCAATTACAAATCGTTCGATTTCTCAAATATTTGAACAATTATAAATCGTTCAATTCGTTTACTTCAAATAATTTTTTCTTTTTCTTTTTTTTTTAATCAATATTTCGAAATTAAATTATACAATTTTGAAATCTCACCTGATAACCGCTTTTTAACGTCTAATCATTCGGTATACTCATTGATTTTTTTAATTTTTTTTTTCAAAAAGTTCTCCAGAAAAGGAAAAAACAAATATATTTTCTTCATAATATTTCAGTCAGATTTATGGAACTTCTGTAGAGTATATGTGGTTTGAGAAAAACAATCTTTAAGCGTTTCGTCAACCATCCTGTAATAATCCACGGAAAAGAACAAAAAAATCAAAGTCACAATAACATCAAGAACACAAATATCAAAGTCACCTTTCCGTCTCAGATGGCGACATTTATGTTTCATAAAAGAAGGACAATGCTCACTGTCTTTCTTTTCATTCGAAACATATCATTGTTGTCCTTTTTACAACAGACCTTGAAACAGATTCGATGTACTTCAGCAAAATCTGTGGGTGTGTTGCTTGCTGCTTGTTAAAATCGCAATAAAAAAAATCCATAAACATGGGTTGTTTACATCAAGTTATTCAATAAAAATGGACGAAAAGTGATGATGATTCGGATGATAAATTTCTCATAATACCTTACAAATGCGTGAAAGCTAACATTGAACTACTTATCATGTCAGTTCAGTGCTTTTGAAAAATCGGATAAAAATAAGTTTGGTTAGTGATAATATTTTGTTATTGGATGGAAGTCGTTAAATATGTATAATGAACATTTTTTTTTTCTAATGCAGTTGGCAATAGACCGTAATCTTTTTATGCCGTAAGGGCTGCACAGACGTTACTCACTTTGCACTACCCAGGGGGAGCGTGTAACTTGAAGATAAGCCACGGACGGTAACAATGCCCCCGCAACGCTGTACAATCCTGTTAGGACCGGGACCTACGGTTTAAAGTGGATTCCGAACCACTACAAACACCCAAAGGGCAAGCCGGGATTCGAATCCGATACCTGTGGTACCGAGCGCCAGAGCGCTAACCACTTGGGCATCAGGACCCATTTAATGAACATGATGTAATTGATTGTACTAATTAACATTATACCATCCTGATGGTCGAGTAATTTGAGCTCTGGCGCTTGGTGCCACAGGTTTCAGGTTCGAGTTCCGGCAGGTGCTATGGGTGCTTGTAGTGATTCGAATCCACTTTAAACTGCAGGTCTCTGAATAACACGGCTGTTGAGCATTGGATGTAAAGGATGATCACCCTACCCCGTAAAAAGAAAACATCTCCTGTTCTCTAAATCTGCCAGTAGGCATACGGTGATAATACCAAAGTGAGGCTGTTGCGTCACTGATGATGATGGTCAAGAGGTACGAACGTTAATCACATGACGGTTATCAACTAATAGGACTAGTTGATGCAACAGTTGTAAGCAATAAAATTCGTGGTATTGTGATGATATAATATCGCCTTCATAGTGCTTGATGGTCGAGTGATTAGCGCTCTGTGCTGCCGGTTTTGGGTTCGAGTTCCGGTGGTGCCATGGGTATTTGTAGTGGTTAGGAATCCGCTTTAAGCTGCAAGTCCCGGAGTAATATGATTGTAAAGCGTTGGGCTGACAACTCTATCCTTTAAAAGACATCTCATATTTAGGAATCTGCCAATAGGCAGACGGCCTTGACACACCATTGGGCTATTACATCAATGAAGAAGAATGCTCCTAATCACCAACCCTCCAGAAAGCTGTTCGTCGGCGGAGCGATTTACACAGGTGCATTGAAATCACAAACACTGGACACACTCATTAATGAAGATTGTTTCTGCGTCACAAGCATAAAATCGTAATAAAATAAAGCACGTCTTCCCTAATCTAAAGGAATAGAAAGTTGGAGCGAGCATCTCACGTTCTTTTCATACTAGAGTTGGCGCTTCATCGCTCTTTTGGCCTCTTTTTCCTTGAATGTAGACGTAAAACGTAAACGTGCTACGATGCGTTTCTGTAGATTAAGCGAAATGTCTGAAATTTTTCATCTCAAGTCAGACATTTATTATGCATAAAATATATGGGTATTGCTTTCGGCACCAGGGTTTTTTGTTTCTTTGACCATTTTCAATTATTCTTGTTGGTTATTTTTAAAAATTTCTTTTCCTACTATTTGTTTACTTGTTTTATGAGTTATTTTGGGTTGCTTTTTTTGCCAAAAATTTTTTTATAGAAAGCGCCTACAATTATTTGTAGGTTTTTAAATGCTCACCAACTTCAAAAAGTTTGAGAACCACTGTTCTAGTAAGATCACTCGAACGGATTTGCCAGTACTGTCAATCTTTCTATAAAACACTTCCGATAAATAAATACTGTTTCTATAAATCTTTCCGATTAATAAATACTATTTTGATAAAATGAACAAATTCTTTTGATGAATAAATGCTATTTTGATAAATCATTCCGATGAATAAATGCTATTTTTGATAAATCATTCCGATGAATAAATAATCTTTAAATAAATTCTTCCGATGAATAAATAATCTTTCGATAAACCCTTCCGATGAATAAATACTACTTCCATAAAACCTTCCGATAAATAAATACTATTTCGATAAATCCTTCCAAAGAATAAATAATCTTCCGATAAATCCTTCCAATGAATAAATACTATTTCGATAAATCCTTCCGAAGAATAAATAATCTTCGATAAATCCAATGAATAAATACTATTTCGATAAATCCTTCGAAGAATAAATCTTTTCTATAAATTCTTCCGATGAATAAATATTCTTTCGATAAATCATTCCGATGAATAAATACGATTTCGATGAAGCCTTTATTTTTTTAAAATTCCACATCGAATGCATACCATTTATTTTTGTGTTAGCATGCTTTTTTTTTTCATTCTTTTAAGTACAAAAAATGTCTCAGTATTCTGAATTTTCTTCTTCCATGTAAGTTTTTTGGGGAACTAGGGAAAAGAAACCCACAGACGTCGCTTAAATTTTGCATACCAGTGCATTTTTACAAGAAAAATATTTATTATTTAACTGAGTGCTTTAAATTTAGAATGTTTCTACGTTTTTGTAAATGCATTTATTAGTGCGGAAAAATGTTTGAAAAAAAGTTAACAAGCTTGTTGTTTTTTAAAGTCTGCAATTTGGAACGCTAAAGTGGTTTATTTGAACAAATGACCTTGCATCGCATTTTCGAACGGCTCTTCGTTTATGTCATTGACTAATGAGATGGGGAAAAGTCAAATTTTGCACTTTTAAGAAAAGAAAAAAAAAAAATGGCCAGAGTTTTTCTTTTTTTTTTACACAGAAATAAAAGCAATATTTTTCCTATTTGAATGAGTGCATTCGTTACCCTGAGTTCATGGTTTTTTTTTATTTATTTCAAAATTTAATAAACACCTTTTTCTGAACATAAGACACCTTTTAAGAAAATCTTTTTATATTTAGATTTAAAGATATATAAATATAAACATAATTTTAAGATTAATACTAAATAGTAATTTTTTATTTAATTGATAAATACACGGAATTAAAATCGCTTTTAAATGTACACAAAATTATGAATATTATAATAAATACGTCATTTTAAAAGCCGTTATTTTTTATTTTGAAAAATGGATTTCTTTTTACTTATAAAAAATAGAATTGACAAGCGATGTAATATTATTGTTATACTATAAAATAGGAATGACTACATGTAATATTATTGTTATAAAATAGAAATGACTATCGATGTAGTATTAATGTTATAAAATAGAAATGACTAGTGATGTAGATTTTTTGTTAATAGAAAGGGCTAGTGATGTAGTATACTCATATTTAAATGATTAGTGACATAGTATTATTGTTATAAAATAAAAATTACTAGTGATGTAGTATTATCGTTATAAAATAAAAACAACTAGTGACGCAGTATTGTTGTTATAAAATAGAAATGACTAGTGATGTAGTATTATTGTTACAGAAGGCAAATCACTAGGGTAGTAATATTATCGTTATAAAATAGAAATGGCTAATGCTGTATTATTATTTCTATAAAATAGAAATGACTAATGATTTTTATTATTATTGAGAGTTAGTTGATGTGATGAAATAGTTAATGACTTAAAAAAAAAAAATGTTTTTTTTTTAAAGGTTTCCAGTTGGTTCAATTAAATCAAAATCTTGATTCTAACGAGAATGCTAAAAGGGACTCCATACAAATACATTCCATATGACTGTCAGGAAAAATCACACCTATTTACAAATTGCATAAGTAAAAATCTGGATAGATCACATTACGAGTCGATTCAAGACATCTTGACACAGTATTCGGCAAGTCTACTCGTTTTTTAAGCAGTGGCTGTAGCGGCGTGCCATTAGAAAGAATCGAACTTAGTAGACCGCATATTAACTTCGCATCGTTATAAATATATTCGCATGCTATTCCTATGGTCACTAGTCACACAAAATATTAACGACTAAGACTAATGTGTCATTGCTTATTATTTGCCATGGATTCAACTCCAAAATCACTAATTTGTATGAATTGACCAATGAAATTTGTGGATTCAACTACAGAATCATTATAATGTTTAAATTGTTTAAAATTTATGGATTCAACTCCAAAATAACTATTCATTCCAGAATCATTATAACGTTTGAATTGGTTTGGTTTGGTTTGTAGCTCTACGGTCATCTTCTGCACACGAGGGCTTAACAGACCGGGACCTACAGTTTAAAAGTGGATTCCGATTTTTGGTGGTTAACATTTGTGGATTCAACTCCAAAATAACTATTCATTCAGAATCACGATAACGTTTGAATTGGTCAGTGAAATTTGTGCACATCTCCCTGAATCAGAAATTAGCTGTAGACGGGCAGATAAATATTTGTATTTGATTTGGTACTAAATTCGAATATTTATATTGTAAACGTTGTCAGATAAGGCAGACTTTATAGCAGATTCAGCGTTCGAGCATTTTGTAGAGAGAGAAGTAGCCTGCTACGAAGTCTGTTTATAATTCCTCCACGATAAGAAAAAGAATAAGATAACCGACCGGCTAGCGCTCTCGCACTCGGTATCAGAGGTTTCGGGTTAGAATCCCGGTGGTGCCATGGATGCTTGTAGTGGTTCGGAATTCACTTTAAACCGCAGATCCCGGTCTAATATGACGCTGTGGGGGTAGTGTTACTCGCGTCCGTAGTTTAGCTTCAAGCTACAAATGCCCCCTGGGTAGTGCTAAATGAATAGCAGTGGTGCAGCCCTTGCTTTATGGCATAAAGACTAACTGTCTCTGCATTGCCAGTTGCATTAGGACAACATATATCCATTTGTGGATCATGCAGCATAAAATGAAAAATATTACAGAATATTTGTTATCTATAATACATCCTGTTAAGCGGCCTGATAGCCAATTGTCTAGCACTCTGGCCTTTGGTACCATAGCTTTCAGATTCGAATCCTGACAGTGGCATGGATGTTTGTGAGTGGTTCGGAATCCCACGTTAAACTGTAGTTCCCGGTCTACTTCGCCTAAAGTGTGCATAAAATGACCGTAGAGCGACAATCTAAACTAAACATGCTGTTAAAAATAGAAACAAGTAATCTATGTTTTCACAAATCTATCCCATCTATCCAAACAATGAGCGACATTTTTTTTAATTGGGGAAACAGAAAAAATGTCACCTATCTGAAGCAATAATGCGTGGAAAATGCTCCTCTTTTAGAGATATTCGCAAACCACGACCCTCACGGCCGACGGTAGGAATATTGCCGTTTTATTAAAACGCCTCACCATAAAGCGAGGTTTACGAACATTGTTGGCCTCGTTTTAACCCGAACTCGTAAAGGACGTTGGCGTTTTTGAAACGGAAGCTCTGAATAGGCTTTCCCAGAACTATTCGGACATTCCATTGTTGGAAACAACTTGGTTATCTCTTTAAACTCCATAGTGGTATTAATAAAATAAAGCGTGTCATGCTGTTTATTCTAAAGGAACAGAAAGTTGGGGTAAACATCTCCAGTCTATTTTGTACCAGAGTTGCATTGTATCGCTGCTTGGCTTTTTTTTTTCTTTGTTTAGAAAACGTAAAAGTGTTACGAAATGATTCTGAAAATTCAGAGAAATTCTACTTCTTCTGAAGTCATATATTTATTTAAGTATGTGCTTATTAAAGAGAAATACATACAAGAAATATTATTTTATGTTGCTGTTGTTGTTGCGAATCTCCAAAGTTCTAGCAGAGCTAGATAGTCCCTGATATAGTTACCTCTGATAAAGTCCAAAACAAGCACACGGCGCAATAAAAAGGTTCCTGTTTGGAGAATCAAGAGCATCATTGGGAGAAACCTGCTCATTGCGGCATTTGGTGCAAACTGGGTAGGTCTTGTTACCGTTGGAATAAAACAGTCTAAGTTAAATAAGTCTGAGGTGATGCCTGTTACATTGCAGTGGGGTCTGATGGTCGAGTGGCTAGCGCTCTGGAGCTCGATACCGCAGGGTTCGAATCCCGGCGGTGCCATGGATGTTTGTAGTGGTTCGGAATCAATTTAAAAAGTAGGCCCCGGTCTACTATGACTGTAGAGCGTCACAATCAGACTTCTCACCCACATCATTTCCAAACTGTAAAGGGCAACTCAGCTCTAGACACAGTGATGTGATGTGGTGTAGTAGTAGTGTAGTGCTACACTGTAGTAACAGTGAGCTACCAGGGCTTCTCTCTTGATACCACTAGTGCACTGATGGGGTCGTCCAAATTACACACCAGAACCAGGGTCGGGTTTTGCGCACATCAAAGACATTTCTCGCGGACATCATTTTCGAGAGAAATGATTGCCACTCACAGTGAGAGATAACGCGGCTTGTTTTTCGTGGTCATCTGGAAACACTCGGACCGAGAACTTCTCGCCTGCCTCATTTTCTAACAAGTAATCTATTAGACCGTTTCCGCATTTAAACAGAATATTTTCATTTCTTGAATAACTGGTAGAATAATAATAGATAAGTTTTGAGCAGCAACGTTGCCAATTAAGAAGATCTTAAAATTGACTACACTTTGCATAACACATAAGAAAAATCAGAAAAAAAACCCACCATCAAGGTATTCATTGTCTACATTTCAAGCGACCATATCTGAGCAACAGTGCGTACAGATTACATGATGTATTACATCTTAGGGTAGTAAGCTATGCTCTGACATTAAAATGTTCACAAAACATTATTTACATTGCTATGAAAATCATCATTAACATTGTTTATTTAAGAAATGATTCTCCAACAATTCTTTATTTTAGAAATTTTTTAATTTTTTTCCCCATTCAATAATTAACGACGATTTTCATTATTATGAAAATTATCGTTAACATTGTTTTTTTTTTAAAAAGAAATGTTTCAGAATACAAGATTTCTAGAATAAGAAATGATTCTTCAAAAATTCTTTATTCTAGAAATCTTTTAATTTTTCCCCCATTCAAGCATTTATTGTCTACATTTCAAGCGGCTATATTTGAACAACAATGAGTACAGATTACATAATTTATCAAATTTTATGCTAGTGAGCTATTCTCTGACGTTAAATTGTTCACAAAACATTATTTACGATTATTTTCATTGCTATGAAAATCCTCGTTTACATTGTTTTTTTGTTTTTTATGAAATTTTTAGAAAATGATTCTCCAACAATTCCGTATTCTAGAAATTTTTTTAATTTTCACCCATTCAATCATTAATGGTGATTTTTATTGTTATGAACATCGTTAACATTGTTTTTTAGAAATTTTTTTGGAAATGATTCTCTAACATTTCTTTATTCTAGAAATTTTTTAATTTTTTTCTCCATTTAATCATTTAGTGTCTACATTTCAAAAGGCTATATTTGAGCAACAATGAGTACAGATTACATAATGTACCACATTTTAGGGTAGTGAGGTATGCTCTGACGTTAAAATGTTCACAAAACAATGTTTACAATTAATTTCATTGCTATGAAAATCATCATTAACTTTGGATTTTTTAGGAAATGATTCTTCAACAATTTCTTTATTCTAGTAATTTCAATCATTAATGATGATTTCCATTATTATGAAAATCCTCGTTAACATTGGGTTTTTTAGGAAATGATTCTCCAACAATTCTTTATTCTAAAAATTGTGTACATTTTTTCCCTCTCCGAATAAAATAATTTTACTGAAAAACAATGATTAAACATTCGCGCATGCACCAAGTGTGGAGAGGCAAAGGTCAAGTAATTTAAACTAATTTATTAAGTGAATAATTGAAAATTTCGAGGAAAATAATTACACCACAACACACTTAAGCTAACAGAACTTGAACTTTCAAAGAAGATTCTTGTAAATATGGAATTCCAAGTCAAGAAGAAAAATTTCTTGATTACTGTTTTCTCGTTTTCACAACCTAAATATCTAATTTAGTATATTAAGTATATTTATCACATAAGGCGAATGACCTTATCCATGATTGAAAAACAAAAGTTAAATTATTATTATTATTATTATTATTTTGAAAAAATATATTTTTTTTGTGTCTATACTAAACAAAAACTGTTTTTTTTTTTTCAAAACTATTATCAAGAGGCTCTTGACCACTTTTAATTTCCCAAAACTCGCAAACAATTAGGATCTAGAAATTTAGGTTCGCTTTTCATCCGCTGAAGACCATAAATTTCTCATTCCTTATTTTAATTACAGTTTTCAACTTCTCCTATCATTGCTGTTATAACCATCATTATCACTATATAAAATTAATTAACTTTTTTTTAATTATTTTTGTTTGTATTTTTATTAATTGCCGCAATAATTTTTAATGAATCAAAAAATTGGCCATTAGGTATCTTTAAATGTAGTTGGCAGTTAAGGACGACATATTGATATAACACCTGTTGTCATCATTTTATGGAATTTTTTCCCCGTCATGTTTAATTTGAAAAAGATTAGATTCATTGCAAAAAATGCAAAATAGATTATGTAGGACACTCAAAACCTAATTTTACCAACATTATCATGGATTACTAAAAGTTTCGAAAGCTAGAATTACAATAATGCTAATAATTCTAAATTTCTCTTTTCTTTCCTAAATTAAGTAGTTTATTTACAAAAAACTAATATTAAAATATTTAAACTAACGCAATTTTTTAAATGTTTTATTTAGATATCGTGAAGATTAATCTTAAGCCACGTTCACACCAAGGCAAGAAGCGTTGACAAGAAGCGTTGACCAATCACGTTCTGCGCGACGTCTAACGTTTGTGATTGGTCGACTCTTCTTTTCTTCAATCAAACGTTTAGCATGACATCAAGTCAAATTAAATCAAATATTTAACATGGCTCAATCAAATCAAACAAAATAATTAACATGACATCAAGTTAAAATAAACCAAATTTTTAACAAAATAAAAAGTGAAAACAAACCAAATATGTAACATGTTATCAAATGGAACCAAACCAAACATTTAACATTATATCAATTCAAACCAAACTAAATGTTTAACATGATATCAAATCAAACCAAATATCTTACGTCAATATCAAATCAAACTAAAACCAGCCATTTAACATGACATCAAGTTAAATTAAGCCAAATATTTAACAAAATAGCAAAGGAAACCAAACCAAGTATTTTACACGATATCAAATAAAAGAATCAAATGTTTAACATGATATCAAGTCAAACCAAACCAAATGCTTAACATGACATTAAGCAAATGTCATGCAAATCATCATTAAAGCTAAATAAATATTTGAAAAGATATCAAATCAAACCAAATATATAATATGACTTCAAATCAAACCAAATATTTAATACGACATCGAATCAAACCAAATATCTTACATCAATATCAAATCAAACTAAAACCAAATCTTTAAACTGGAAAATCTCTTCTCTACAGACAAAAGTAGCTGATTCGTATCTGAATATTCCCTTTCATTATGTTTCAATCCAGCGCAGAATAGGTTTAAATTTGAGGGAAACAAACCACTCAATAAGTCACGTTTGTTTTCCGTTTTTGTTTTCGCGATGCTCCAGAAGATGCACGCCATCCGCCCATTCAAAAGAGCCCACAACGAAAAAAGATATGAAAATGGAAATTCATGCTCTGCTACTCATGGGATAACGGTGGTTCATCGCGACGGTTATTCCCCTCGTTGTGCGTGTTCCGGTTCAACGACAAAACAGTGTTTAACCCTTTGCGTGTCGAACATTGTTGTTGTGGCACTTTATTTCGGGATCTTCTTCTTTCAGGATGGAATGGATCAGAACTGGAGCACACAATGAAAAGGTCCAGTGGAAATACAAGATGTTCGTCTGCTTATGAAACAGGCATTTGATTTTGTTCTTTTTTTTTTTTTTTTTTTCTATCGGTATTCGTCAGGAAGTGATTCCGATGATGACTCACGGATCGAAAACTTGGAGACTGGAATAGAAGGTGGAAAATTTGATGAATTGTGAAAACTCTTTGGTGTAATTGAATATGAAAGATTAGCTGTCTTAAATGATTGATCAGTTGTCTGAGTTGAATAATTGTTCAATAATTGTTCGCCATAAGACCAGATATTTAATATAGAATCTAAGCAGATATTTACCATAATATCAAATAAAACCACAAATTTGATACGACATCAAATCAAGCCAAGTATTTAGCATGGCATGAGATACAATCAAATACTTAACCATCAAAGTAAATATTTAACATATTAAATCAAACCAAACCAAATATTTAACATGCAACCAATAAAATAAAATATTTAGCATATCAAGTCAAGCAAAACCAAATGTTTAACATGATGTCAAGTCAAATCAAACCAAATATTTAGCATGACATCAAATGAAACCAAACTAAGTATTTAACATAATATCAAGTCAACCTAAACCAAATGTTTAGCATGACATAATATCGAACTCAATATTTAATATGATATCAAACCAAATATCTTTCGTCAATATCAAATTCAACTAAAACCAAACATTTAACATGGCATCAAGTTAAACCAAACCAAATATTTAATTTTTTTTCCAATGCAGCTGGCAAACAGACATAGACGTCTTTGGATGCCTATAAGGGCTGCACCGATGTTACTCACTTTGGGGGTTCACCCAGGGGGCGTGTGTAACTTTATGGTAAACCACGGTCGCGGAGTAACAATGCCCTCGCAACGCTCTACGATCCTATTAGGACCGGGACCTACGGCTTAAAGTGGATTCCGAACCACTGCAACACCCATGGGCAAGGCCGGGATTTGAACCCGATACCTGTGGTACCGAACGCCAGAGCGCTAGCCATTCGGCCATCAGGCCCCCTCCCCCATTAATATTTAATATGGCATTAAATAAAACTAAATATTTACCATATCAAGTCAAACCAAACCAAATATATAACACGATATCAAATGAAACCAAACCAAATATTTAACATATCAAATCAAACTAAACCAAATATTTGGCCAGAGATCGAATCACACTAAACCAAATATTTAACATGACATCAAGTATAAAATTTTATCTGTTTTATATTAGGACTGTATAAATTCTATTTAGTTTCTTTCGTATAATTCTTTCCGGATCGAAAACTTGGAGACTGGAACAGAAGGTGGAGATTTCGATGAATTGAAATGAAACATTAACTGTTCTTAAATG
This sequence comes from Caerostris extrusa, assembly GCA_021605095.1. Classification (NCBI taxonomy): domain Eukaryota; kingdom Metazoa; phylum Arthropoda; class Arachnida; order Araneae; family Araneidae; genus Caerostris; species Caerostris extrusa. Next base: position 139,211 of record BPLR01021064.1, read on the forward strand.
GTTGATCTGTTGTCTGAATTGAATAACTGTTCGTTAACATTTTGTGCCTTAAGACCAAATATTTAATATCAAATCAAAGAAAATATTTACCATAACATCAAATAAAAGGACAAGTTTAATACCTTATTAAATCAACCTAAGTATCTAGCATGACATGAAATCCAATCCAATATTTAACCAAGACATTAAACCAAACTAAATATTTAACGTGATATCAAGTCAAACCAAAGCAAATAACATGACAACAGTTTGTTAAGATTTTTTTTGTGCCTACATCATTTTTTTTTTTTTATTGAACTACTATTGAGAAGAGATTATAGAAAATGGCAAAACATTAGTTGCCAATCTGATATAGGGAAGCTTAATTCGAAGACGTGAAAGAGCGCCAAATAGATAATATAAAATAATAAAGAGCGCCAAAGTAGTGAACATGATAAATTTATAAGCCAGGGACCCTCTTCCAATGAATGTAAGGAATAGGAGTGAGGTTGAGAACTCCTAGTTTCTGTGTCACCGTTAGAGGGGTTTGTTCTAAATTGTTGTTACTAACCCAAGTCCAAGAGACCTCGTCGCAGACGACGGGTCCATGGCTAAGGGTAATACGCAGCTTCATTTTAGCGAGGAACCACGAGGGCCGACTAAACCTCAAGACAACGTTGTACGATCCTATTAGACCAGTACTTACGGTTTAAAGTGGATTCCGAACCACATCCACAACACCGCCGGAATTCGAAACTGAAAGCTGTGGTACCGAGCACCAGAGCGCTAGCCACTAGGACATCAGGTCCTTGTCCCAAATTGGGATGGCCTTAAGGCTTAACATTAATTAAATTCCCCAAAATGGTGGAGACAAGATAAAGTAGTTAACATGTTATGTGGATGAGATGTTTACAAAAGTTAATGCCACGGTGTCAAAAAAAAAATAATAATAATATTAAAAATGAATTAATTAAATCTAATATAATTTCTAACTAATATTACTAAATGATCTAATATAAACTGAAAAAAAATCTCTAGCAAGATTATTTCAGTTGATATTCACATATTGCAGTTGATGGAAAAATATTTAGTATCTGAAAATAACCCATTGTGAGATTTCTCACTTATTCTAGACACTTTTCAGTGGATTGATGTCCACCTTTCTTTGTTTCAGTGAATTGACACGAACGTTTCCGACAGCAACTACCTGTTTCCAAATCAGTAATTGTTTCGTAAAAGTGATGACATCGGAGATATGTCCATTATAATGAATTCTATCGCCAGTCGCTGACTATCTTTACGAGCATTTGTTGTCGTGTCCATCTAATCTAGACATGACAATGACTGTTAACCTTACATAGAGTTAATGATATATTGTCATTTAACTTGTGCTCTTTTCGCGATTGTAATTTAATAATATGCAGAATACTTTATTCATGTTGATGTTTGACTATTGAGTAAGCATTTAAAATTTAATTAATTTTTAATTAATAGTAAAATTTTCATTTAAAATAGATTTTATGAATATTTATTTATTAATTATGATCCTATAGAATTGTGAAATAAATATATATGTTGCAGTTAATTATGCAATTTCAGGACTAATTTTGGGAGAAATTCTTAAATTTATAAAATAAGACATCAAATATTTAACATGATATCAAATTCAATTAAATGTTTAACATGACACCAAGTCAAATCAAACCAAATTTTTAACATGGCATCAAATTCAATCAAATATTTAACATGACATCAAATCTAACCAAATCAAATTTTTAACATCAAATCAAATCCAATCAAATATTTAACACGACATCAAATCAAACCAAATCAAATGTTAAACATGACATCAAATCCAATCAAATATTTATATATAAATATGGCCACAGCTACCTAGAAGATGGCGCTGTGCTCAAGATGGCATCACCAATGAGTTGTCCTTGATACTTGACTGTATGTACCAACCGAAATTGCGATCGGAGCGAAGTCCTTTTACCCCTCATTCCGTCACAGATACTTCACTCTTGGCTAATTCAGAAACGAAAACTATACGTACATTGTTATGATGAGCTAGTTAAATCTTGGTCTTTGGGATTTAGTGGAGGAGTCAGTGTGATCCGTAGACTAAACGGCTTGGAGACCCCTGCTGTAACCGATCAACGTGGCCTTCAGAAAACTGGCACCGCAGGGCATTCATCGATAAATCCAGCTTCAATCTTGGAGCAGATTATCATCGGATTCTAGAGAGGAGGCATCAAGCTGAGCGCTTGGTTCTGGGTTTCCAGTGCTCTGACAGAAAATTGCTGAGGCAACAAGTTGTCGCAACAGAAAGCACCGCAAACCAAGAGTAACATCTGCATACCTCTATTAAACAAAGGCTGATTTGGACCTTTGACCCTAGAACGTCCCCATCTAATAATCCGGTGTACAACTTGAGCAATTCAATGATATGTTAATGTATGATATCCTACGGCCATTTGTGTAGAATTGGAAAATAGCCACAATAGCAATAAAGAGCCAAATAGAGCTAGAAAATAACCAAATAGCCCCGGGATGGATGCCCCGCAATGGCATCATAGCACACCATCCTAGGGTTTTCCAACACGATATTGTCAAGCCCTATACGGATCGCATAATTCTGGATTGTCTCTATGCTGTTGACACTTTCCTTGGCTTGTAAGATCACCAGATGTATTGCCAGTTGAACTTGAATTAGACATGGCAAACCACCAGATTCAGAAACCATAAAATGTGGATCTAAAGGAACAATCATAGAATGCCTGGTAGAATGTTAGGAAACTTTATAATTTCTTATATATCTATATATAGCGAGCATCACCACCAGAAAGATCACCATTAATTACAAAGGGTTACGTCGACAACTGATTTCAATATTCAATGTGTGCAATCGCAAGTCATGGATGTCATTTACGTCCTTAAACTTTTAACCTTTTCATTATCTGTGTATGGATTTTACGCAAGCTTAATCTAATTTCAATAAAAAAAAATCACTTTATTCATAATGTTTATTTTATTATTATTATTATTTTTGCAAGAGAACATTTACATTTAAACAAAAGACAAATTTCTAATATCTGCAATTAAAGTGGTTGTGAAACTTTCCTGTTTGTTCTACATATAATTTAATAACTATAATTATATACAATTTATGTAATTAAATGCATTTTCATTAAAAAATTTCCGATTTATATGAACACTGTATTTTTTTCTAGTTAGATGTTAAAAATTTTTAAAAATAAAGAAAAATCCTAAGATAAACATTTTCAGAAGAAAATTGGTAAAATCGTAGAATAGGGACCGTTGGGATTTGGCGTCAAAAATTATTACCGCCAAAGTCCGCCAAGTAACGGATTGCGATTGTATGTGAAAGAAAATTTCAAAAGTTACAAGAAATCCGGATTACCATAAAGGGTAACTCAGCTCTAGGCACAGTGATATAGTAGTGGTTACCATATTTAGGGCTCTAACGCTCAGCTAGCGCCACAAAAAGTCACATAAAATCCCTACGGCCCTTATTTTTGCGATTTGAACGAAAATTATTCTTATATTTATTACAATTTTTTTTTTTTTTTTTTTTTTTTTTTTTTGTATTTTGGTAAGTAAAAGTAACAATAATAAATCTTTATTGAAAGAACTTTTGTTTCATAAAAATCTTTTTCGCAACTTTCGTAGCCATTTGTTTTCTACAAGTAACCTCAAATTTTTCCAAACAATTTTATCTTCCATCCTATAATAATAATAAAAAAAAATGTTTTCATTGTTCAAAACAAAACACAAACATTTCTGAATTCTTTTTTTTTTTTTTTTAATTTTTATGTTTTGAATGCGCTTTCTGATGATTCACAGAAATTCCACTCTTCCCTGACCATCATCCATTAATCACTTCTTTCGCGTGAGGAAGCCACAAAGTCAATGTTGCATATTGTCCATATGTCCTTGGCTTACATTATTATAAGCTTTCTATTTGACGATTGCAAAAGGCTTACTAAGATTTAGACACTGAATTAAATGAAATAAAGAAGAAAATTTCAAAGAACTATTAAACAAGAATGCTTTTTAATAAAATCCAGAGAACCACATTCAACAATAGCGATCATTAGCTTCCCATGTTCTTATTCAGCTGTCAAAAGACTACTAAGATGTTTCGAAATTTTACATTAAAAGTACTGAAAATATTAGATATTAGAAATATCGCGTTTTAGATCGCTATGCAAAGATAATTAAAAAAAAAAAAAATAAATGTAATAAATTATAGCTTTTCTTTATAAATCAGCATCACTGGCCCGACTCGTGGCTCAGTAGCAACGTGCGTTGCTGGACAGCATTAGGACTTCTACTATAACTACACCACACCCCACCACAACTCTGTGCCTACAACTGAGTTTCCCTTTACTATTTGGGAGTGATGCGGGTGAGAAGTCTGACAGGGCTCTGTGATGCTCTACGGCAGGGGTCTCCAAACTTTACAGCCTTAGGGCCATACTTTTTACTCCAGTAAGTACCAAGGGCCAAAAGCGTTTTAATTTTTCTGACATTATCTCTAATTTCTAGACTAGTCGCCGAATACTCGCTCTAAGCGAGCAGGTTTATGTTTGATTCAGGATATATACTTTCCAAACATCGATGTACATACATATGCGATACTCTTTACCCCAACATAACTACCGAGGGTAACCGCGAGATGTTCACTAGTTCATAATGTTAGTGGGATTCATTTCAATTATTTGTTAGATGTTATGCTTAAGTTAAATTTTCTGCGTATTATGCTTTTCATTAAGCTTTACCTAGCAAGTAAATAAAACCGAATTTGTCATTCTATGTTTAAAACAAACAAAAAAACAATAAGCTATTCGCCGTCGCGGACCGGATTGATGACACTGGCTGGCCGGATTTGGCCTGCGGGCCGTAATTTGGAACCCCTGCTCTACGGTCATAAGAGACTGAGAACAATGGCTTAAAGTGGATTCCAAACCACTACAAACATCCATGGCCCCACCGGGACTCGAACCCGGAACCTGCTGAACTGAGCGCCAGAGCACTACACTTGGCCATTCAGGCCCCAAGGTCTAATATGGCTGTAGAGAGCTGGGCGTAGATCTGACCACCCTACTCCGTAATAGAAAACAACTCGAAATCTGCTAGTAGGCAGACGGACTTAGTCCACCATGGAGCTGTTGCGCAAATGATGACGATGATGTTATATATAATAAATATTAATACAATTATTATTATTATTATTATTATTATTATTGTATTATTATTATTGATAATAAAAATATTATTAAAATAAATAACAATTTATGGAAACCTTGACAAAGTAGTGCCATACCTCAGAGTCCAACGGAATACAATTTGATTACCATTGTTGCATATTAATGAACATAATTAGCCACATAAAAATCTTTATGTATCGATAAAATATATAATTTTATTCGTTTTCAGTTAAACAGAAAGAACATTTTAACAACACAACAGCTTACTAATTAAACAAAAAGTAATTTCAAAACGTATATCATTTAATAATATAAAGGAAAAGATTCGAAAAACTGAAATGATTACGAAAATCGATAGTTTTATGTACCGATGAAGTTATATATTTTATCGATACATAAACAATTTTATATGGCTAATTATTTTCTTTGATATAAACCATCGGTAATAAGAAGTACCATGTTGTAGAATATGAAGAGTGTTATAAAGGTAAAGATCCAATTCTTTTGTTGAGGCTTCGAAGGAAACTTTTCGGAAACACTTTAGTTTCTCAAATCTTTTCCTTAGAAATTGGATCCTTACTTTTATTGGATCTATTTATTTTACAACACAACAGCTCACTAATAAATCAAAAAAGAATTTCAAATCATATACCATTTAATAATATAAAGGAAAATTTTAATTTTTTTGAAATATTTCGAAACTCTTCCTTCTAAGCCTCAACAAAAGAATTGGATCTTTACTTTCCTAACAACTCTTCTTATTCTATAACATGGTACTTTTTATTCTTTTGTACATCCTTCCTCATTGTCTGAGCGGCAAATTGAGATGAGATCTACAAGAAAAGGTCAACTTTAAGGCGAGAAATCCTACCGCGGAATTAATAATACCTTATTGTTCAACCGATGGAATATAGGTCAAATGTTCTTAAATAATCGATGATGATTTTAAGAAAATGGTTCTCTCAATCGGTAGGTAGCCTATTTTTTTTTTTTTCTTGGAATAGAATTTGTTTCTGTTTCCTGTAGCAGTTCGAAGTATAGAAGAACATTCTGTAAACACATCTGCTGAGATACAAGAAAAAAGGTTTAGTTTTTGTGTTTTGAAGTTAAGGCTAGATCGTGTCACGTGAATTGTTCCAAGTATTCGTTCTATAGAACAGTTTCGTGATGTCGCAACGCCGGCGAGTTGTTGCGTCAAGAGTTTTGGCGGGAATTCCGGTCGAACAAACACTCTCGGCACATGGCCGTTCAAAAGGAGCAAATATGCATTTCTCTTGACACGGGCGTGTAGCTATTTATGTTTAAAAAGAGTTTTATTTAGATGTTTGTCTTCAAGGTTGAATTCTTGTTGGGTATAAAGATGCAAATACTTGACGGTTGAACGAGGTAAATACTAAGACATATATTGCAATAAGTGCTATTAAGTACCCAGAGAATAAAAGGATGGGCAAGTCACGATTTCAACCAACAATGACGCACGAAGTTGTATTCTGCTTAAAAAGAGCCATCGCGATACGCCTGCTTTTTAATGTCTTTAAACAACTTTTTACAGAAAAAAATACTTTTAACAATTTATATATATGCAGAAAAGAAATAAACATATTGAAGAAGTTATGTATTCAATTTTACTTACGCATAATATAGAGATTAATAATATAGACTTTCATTCTACTAATCAAACTCAATACAGATTTTGAATGTACTAACTAAATCCAACATAGCTTTTGGATTCTACTCATTAAACACAGTATTGATTTTGATTCTACTAATTGAATCCAATATAGACTTTGATCCTACTCACTATACACAATATAGATATTTATTGACTAATTGAACTCAATATAGAGTTTGATGTTACTAACTAAACACAATATAGATTTTTATTCTACCAACTGAACCCAATATACACTTTGATTTCACTAACTAAACATAATATTGACTTCATTCTACTAACCAAACTCAACATACTATAGACTTTGATTCTACTAATTGAACTCAATATAGATTTTGATTACTAAATAAACACAATATAGACTTTGATTCTACTAACTAAACTCAGACTTTGATTCTACTAATTGAATTCAATATAGATATGGATTCTACTAACTGAACATATAGACGTTCATTCTACTAACTAAACACAGACTTTGATTCTACTAACTCAACTCAATATAGACTTTGATTTGACTAACTGTTGCTCAATATGGACTTTGATCGAAAGACCAAAGTGAATGTTGACGAAAAAAAAAAAAAAAAAAAAAACTCTTCAATTTTCCTTATGTGAATTAACAAGAAAAAAAAATCATCTTTTGTTTTCTATAACTTAAAATTCAAATAATTGATATGCATAAATACATGGATATAAAGAAATTAGGATTTTAAAGAATAAATATACACAACAAAGCTTTTAATATTGTGTTACATTGCACGATATATTTCAAAAAATTCACTTAAAAATCTGTGATTTTATGTCAAATTACAATCATAATTTTTATTTGCTAATTTAATTAAAGAACCTCTACACATTAATGGAGCATTATTTTCGTTTTTTTTATTTAAATAATAAGTTGTGCAAGAATATACTAAATTATCGCTCCACTCTAATGATATCTATCACTCCTGAGATAGATTTGTTCTCGCTCTACGGTCAATTTGTGCACACTTTTAGCTAATTAGACCGGGACCAACAGTTTAACGGGAATTCCGAACCACTCTGAACCATCCTAACGTGGATTCCAAATATCCGTGTCACCGCCAGTATACGAACCTGAAGCCTGTGGTACCAAAGGCCAGAGCGCTAGCCAATTGGCCCTCAATCAGGCCATCCTGCGATAGAGGATCTAGTTGAAGATAGCAAATTTTAAAAATTTAAATGCATTTTGACAAATTTCACCAACAAGGGAAAAAAAATATATATGATCCCTTTTATTTGAAAGTGACATAAGTATATTTTATATTACATGGAGATATTTAAGGGTTTGTATTCGAATGGTTTTGAAAAATATTGCCATTATATTAATACGCTCATTTTATATTTTTTTAAATATTAAATTGATTTAAGCTTATGATTTCATCGTTTTTAAAGTATTAGTTAAAAGTAATTTTTACTTTTGATTATCTGAAATGGACTTACACCAATTTCAAAGTCAACAAAATGTGAAAATCATATATTTATAAAATATTAAGTATGGATTTTTCAATTAAATGAAAAAAAATTTTATGAAATTTTTATTAAATATGTTAAAAAAATAAAAGGCTTTATTTCAATATTTCTTCAGATAATGCCATTTTGATTACTTTAATTACATCTTTATATTAATAGGTGCTATTTTTAATTTTTATCATTATGAGAAAGTTTTTAGAAAATAATCATTATGCATTGAGGAATGTAAGGTAACAGATACATCCTATCGTTGATTGTTTCGGATATGAAAGGTATCGCATGATGGTATATAGGTGGTGGTATTATATTTTCAAATTTTCGTGGTCTTCCTCGTCTGGGGACTCATGTAATGTTTCAAACTCCGCATTTTAATCCAATAAAGTTTTAGACAACATTGTATACGGCGAACTAACAGAACACACTACTAATAGAGTTTTCAACTATAGCTAGGGAGTCTTCCTCTGACAGTGATTCAGAAGCAAACAACACAATTCCAGTGAACGAACGAACGATTTTATGTAATTAAAAAATGATGCCACACATATGAAAATTATGCAGTATACTTTTGAATTAAATATTATGTCTTTGCGGAAAGTGAACTTGCACCACTTTCAAAGTAATTATATTTTTAATTTCATTAACTACGTAAATTTATAGACAAAACGATCAGCATTTTGACTGATTTATATTGGAACTGTTCATAGATAAAAAAAACTCATAGCAGATTGCATTCATTGTTATCATTCACTAACTTTTCACAAAAATGGGTTACACCTAGAATAAAAAAATAATTGTCAGCCTTTTTATCTAAGCCTACACAAGGTTTGGTTTGTCGCTCTACGGTCATCTTGTGCACACTAGGGCTAAACAGAACAGAACCAACAGTTTAAAGTGGATTCCGGACCAGACACAAACATCTATGTCACCGCCAGGGTTCGAACCTGAAATCTGAGATACCAAAGGCGAGAGCGCTAGCCATTTGGCCACTAGGCCACAAGCCTACGTCAGCGGAGCTTTGAAAAAAAAATTTTTTTTCTTTTCTAATGCAGCTGGCAAAAACACAGACATGGACGTCTTGGATGCCTTAAGACAAATGCTGCACAGACGTACTCACTTTGCATTACCCAGGGGGTGCATGTAACTCGAAGATAAGCTACGGACGCGGAGTAACAGTGTCCCCACAACGATCCTATTAGACCGGGACATACTTTTAAAGTGGATTCCGAACCACTACAAACAACCATGGCACCGCCGGTACTCGAACCCGAAACCTGTGGTACCGAGCGCCAGAGCGCTAGCCACTCGGCCATTCAGGCCCCGCTTTGAAAATAAACGGCTACAAAAAACAAATCCATCCTATCAACTTAAAAATTTAATTAAAATTTGACACTTATATTAAATCATTTCACCAATGCTTTTATTAAAGAAAAATTTAAAAGCATCTTTAAGATTAATTATTGAATAATAATAAAGAACTCGAAATAAATCTGTAGTGTAGCGACAAATTTAAGAACACATTCGATATTGTTTATATATCTAAGCTTTAAATTCCATTAAATTTTACCACTATTGTTCTACAAAAAAAAAATTCTAGATATAACATTAGTAAAGAAATCCTTACCTTCATGGTTTAGCAAGTATCTTTTTTTCCTTAAACAATCTCACCAGAGTTCAACCGGTATAGTGGTAAAAAGATTTCTCGCCGGCTTTGTCGAACAGAAACCTATCAAATGTCGCAAAAAGAATTAAGAAGCCAAACTCTGAAGTTCCGATTTTTAATCCAAATTAAGAGACACCGGAGAGCTATGTCGCATTTGGTATTCTCCAATTCAGATTCGAGATATTTAATATTTTTTAAGGCTTCATGTTCTCATTAAAAAAGATATGTTCCGATCAATATTATGGTCTCAGCTTTTAGAGTATAAAGGTACAGTCTGGATTATTTGTTGGATACCTTTTTTTAATTTCTAAGATATTTTTTGATTAATATTTTAGTTAAATGAAAATTTCATTCTTTTTTTTTTTCAACTGAAGCTTTATTTTTTCATGCTTTTTTTTTTTAACAATATTTGGAACCATAATGAGAATCGAACCTGAACTTATTTTGTTCCATTTTGTTTTGTTTGATACACAAAGAAATAAAACAGCATTTTATATATTATTACATGATATTACATGGCTTTTTGATGGCTTCTATAAATAACATAATATATTTTACTGACTAATATGACTGTAGAGCGTTGGGCGTGAGGCTGACAACTCTAACCCGTAAAAAAATAAAAACATCTCAGACTCAACGATTTTAAATGACTAGACAAAATAAATAATTCGGAAATTAACTATACCTGAATGTTTGCGTTTATTTTCACCTAGTTGATTATTCTGTAGTATGCATGGTATGTTAATACTTATCATCATCATCATCATTATTGCCGCCACAGTCCCATTGTGAGCCTATAGCCGTCTGACGGTTACGAGATGAGAGATGTTTTACGGGGTAGGATTGTCAGCCTTACGCCCAACAGTCATATTAGAAAGGAGCTTACGGTTAAAAGTGAATTCCGCACCACTACAAACATCCATGACACCATCGGGACTCGAACCAGAAACCTGTGGCGCCGAGCGTCAGGACGCTAGTCACTCGGCCATTGGGCCTCTATGTTAATACTATTCATCATCTGTGACGCAACAGCCCCATGGTGGTCCAAGGCCGTCTGTCTATTGCAGATTTCTAGACAGGAAATGTGTAATGAGTAGGGTTGTCAGGCCTACACCCAATGCTGTACGGTCACATTAGGCTGGGACTTAATGTTTAAAGTGAATTCCGAACCACTACAAACATACATGGCAACGCCAGGACTCGATATATTAATACTACATCACATTATTTATCATTTTCTAAAGTAATCTACTATTGTTAAATGTTTGTTCCTACAACATATTTAAGTAGCTTTGCTTACAAGAATGGTTTATCTCATAATTTTAAAATCAGCTTATCACATTTTTTTTAATTATATATATTATGATACGAGGTGATTCATTCAACGCGAGCTTATCTCGAAAGTCACTCTACAAGTTCATATGTGAAACGCGTGGTCTGATTTCATAATGAGTGACATGCACAGAATATATTAGTGGAGTGAAAGGAAAAGCATAGCTTTTTACTTGAAGAGTCAAATTTGTCGACGAATTCATTAAGTATATTTATTATGTAACAAAAAGACATTTATACTGTTTGAGTCAAAAGTCATTGTGCTTCAACTGTTACCATTAATTTTTATAATGTAACGGTTATGGTGAATACAATACACCATAGACTTTTAATAATTGAAAGCAGATACAGAAGATTGTCTCCAATCCGACATTCGTCCTTCCCATACCCCCACTGGTATGGCACACCCCTTTGAAACATGTGACTTGGTGATGAGTCTTACAGCTTGAACCCTTTGCATTTATCAATTCTAATTTTTGACCTTGAGGAGATTATTGCCTCTTTTAACTTGCTGGTACTATTTTATTAACCTTTGTAAAAGTGTTTCCTCTTACACACTGGCAGTGGCCTGATGGTCAATTGGCTAGAGCTGTTATTTTTTTACTGTGGTAAACTAAGCTTAAGGTTCGAATCTTGGTGGTGGCTTGGATGTTTGTGAGTGGTTCAGAATCCTCGTCAAACTGTAGGTCCCGGCCTAATCAATCAAAAATAAATGGATAGTTTTTAGTTGCAATAAAAGGCATTATTTACACAACAAAAATTACGTGATTTGTTGCAATAATTTATCTGTAGTGGAATCAAATAACTGTAATTGGAAAAAAATAAATGAATAAAATTGGAAAAAGAAATAATTAAATTTAATTATTTTTATTATAAGGATAATTAATAATGTTTGATTTACTTTAGAAAATCATTTTATACTTTAGTTCAGTGTTACACAAAATTTTTTGAAGTCGGGGCTCATTTAAAAACCTGCAAATAATTATAGGCATACTACATACAAATTTTCTGATAAATAGTTAATCCGCTACTAACGTCTCGCACAGATGGTCAATTCCACACACTATTACTTACAGACGGTGGAGTCTCAGAGGCTGCAATGGAAATCTTTTAACTTTCAAAATCAAATACACAAATACACGGTAGCCAACCATGAAAGTTACCGTTCCTAGTTTCTCGGAAACTTCTTGGCGCATTATTTTTTTGTTTGGCGACGAAAAAAAAAAAAAAACCCAGTAAGATCAGTTATTTGTAAATGAAAGCTGACTTTTAAATAGAAAAGCGGCCTGATGGCCAATTGACTTGAACTCAGGCCGTTGGTACCACAGGCTTCAGGTTCGAATCGTGGCGGTAGCAGGGATGGATGTTTGTGAGTGGTTCAGAGTCCTCATCAAACTGTAGGTCCCGGTCTAATTAGCCTAAAAGTGTGCACAAAAATTACCCTAGAACGACAAACCAAACCAAACCTATACACTGAAAGAACAACTCCCTTTGGCGTTCAGGAGAAATAGTCAGTTGAACTCAGACTCTCACCCGAAAGAAAGGGCAGCGTAACCTGGAGACAAACGTTTAGCTTATAGTCTCACATCCCGAGAGGAAATATATTTAGCACAATCCTGCGTATTTATTAATTTACAAACTCTCACCCGAAGAGGAAGTATATTTCGCGTACCTGAGTTTCGAGTTTTCTGCTTAGAAGTGTAGTCCTTCCACGAATCTATAATTATGTTTTGAATAATATGTGTCTCTAATTGTATGTGTGTGGTGTTTGTGCGTGTGTCAATAAAGCTGTGAGCTCTCAAACCTGTGACTCAAGTATCTCAACCCAACCACACTCAGTTACAATCTGATTGCCTAACCTGCACACTACACTTTATTGAATCATTTATAACTTTATAATTCTTTAGTTATTTGTAACACTCTTTTATTATGTTATGAAATGTATGCCTTTTATGTGATGAAATCTTTTTTATTATATTATGAAATGCATACATTGCGTTTTATTTTATTTTTCATTAAATCTGAGATGTAATTCAATGCAGTGTATAGTTTATTTTTCTATTGATCCTCTGTAGTAAGGACGCTCTCTGTAATCCGACAAGTGTCAGATTCCATAGATGTTGGCTTAGAGCAATGGTGGGCCCTAGAAGATTTCCAGGCGTGTCCTGTGGTATTCCACAAAAATGTGTTCATACATAAAAATAAATATAATTACTCTTTTCTTGTCACTTTTTCCTTTCAAAGACAGCTTTCATTGTAAACAAGTAACTTTTCCTATTGCTTTTTCTCTTCTTTTTTATCCATATAAAAGTACCAAAACAGCGATAATGTGGCAAAGAAAATTTCGGAGAAACGATGTTAAAATAATTTCCATTACAGACTCTGTAAGTGGTATTCTGTGGAGTTGATCATTAAACATTAACTAAAGAAGAAGAACTAACAGTATCATTCACAGATCGGGGATTGCTAATTAAACATAAGTAATTGCCTCTAAAACTTTCATGGCACAGCCGGGACTCGAACCCGAAACTCATGGCACCGAGCGCCAGAGCGCTAGACACTCGGCCATTCAGGCCCTTGTAATATTTTACTAAATTATTATAAATTATCTGTCAGAAAAGTGTTTAATGCGCGTATAATTAATTGTAGGATTTTAAATGCGCTCAGATTTCAAAAAGTTTGAGAGCCACTGATTGAGAGATTGATTATAGAGTTCACTGAAATGACGCATTGTTCAACTCGTCCTAGAAATGGAACCACAGAGAACGCTCAAAGTGTGAACCGTTCCCGTTTCGATTGCAACATTTCGGCATCGATTGCAGAAGTTTAACTTCTGATGGTTATCATTTTCTTTCACTTCCTTCCTTCCTTTCACGACTTTTACATTGTGTGTGTGGAATTTTAGCTTCTTCACTATGCGTTCACACGTTCAGCCGTAGCAGCTTGGCAACTTCGGATTGACCGGATAATCTTCTCAATTAGATTCGAGAAGGTGTCTTTTAAAACTTTCTGCAATTTCTTTTCTACTTTAAGTATACAAACCGGGGCCTGAATGGCCGAGTGGCTAGAGCTCTGGTGATCGGTACCATAGGTTTCGAGTTCCGGCGGTGCCATGGATGTTTGTGAGGGGTTCGAATTCACTTTAAAACGTAGATTTGGATCAAATATGATAGTAGAGCGTTTCGGGGCATTGTTACTCCGCGTCCGTGGCTTATCTTCAAGTTACACGCGCCCCTTTGGGTAATGCAAAATGAGTAACGTCTGTGCAGCGCTTGACTTAAGGCATCAAAGACAATTGTCTAAGTATTTGCCAGCTGCATTAGAAAAAAAAACTGTGCGTTCACACATTCCGCCGTAGCAGCTTGGCTACTTCAGATTGACCGGATAATCTTCTCAATCAGATTCGAGAGAGCGTCTTTTAAAATTTCTTGCAATTTATTTCTTCCACTTTAGGTATACATACCTCTTTGATGCATGTCCATTACAGCACCCTATCCTCCAAATTAACTATGCTAGGCGCAAGTCAATTATTTTTTGTATTTTAAGTTGTAAACATCAAAAGCTAATTAGAAAAAAATAACATTCAACACCACAAGGACCGTTCTTGGCCGTCACTGAGGAAGTTCAGTCAGTATAAAGAGGACGCTGCTGATGAGCTATATTAGATGTTTCCAGATATACGAAAGGAGCGGTTACAGTATTACAATTTGAAATAAAAATAAAAGGGGCAAATAAAATATTCGATTCTTCCTCTCCACTTCGATGAGCACAGCGGCCTGGTGACCAAGTGGCTAGCGCTCTGACTTTTCTGACAGGCTTCAGGTTAGAATCCTGGAGGTGGTATAAATGTTTGTTAGTGGTTCGAATCCACTTTAAACCAGGTCCCAGTCTGTCTAGCCCTCGTGTGCGCAAAATGACCGTAGAGCGACAAACCAAACCAAATCTATGAGCCCAACTGAAGGAATATGCTGTTTACGTATTTATTGTACTTTCCCCCCCTTAGTGATAAAGATGTTTACAGATACCACTTCGCACGTCGGGTTTCGAACAGCAACAGTTTTCCAAATTAGAAAGAACAACTGCTCAAGTCTATCCGGTCTTCATAAAACAAACAATGTTCTAGCATTTTTTCCTCGCCGTATTTTGTACGATTTTTATTTAGATGTGGATCTTTTTTATGATGTGCGGTTGGTATTTCATTTCTGTATCGCAAAATGTCTTTTTATTTCTTCCGCCCAACACAACGGGGCTTCTTTATTCAATAGATTAAAGAACAATTGCAACTTCTAAAAAAATGAATATTAAACTAAGTGTCCTTATCAATCAATCTTGAATAAATTAGAAAACGAGATTCCTTAACAGTAAAAGACGTGTGGAAATAATTTCTATTTTTATTTTTTATTTGGATCATGTTGCATCTGAATTCGATAAAATAAGACTAACAACTTTAAATGCCAGCTGCAAAAATTTTATTTCTCAGGATATGTTGTACCAGCCATACAACTCTTGCTGGGTTGACGTATTCTTTTTGGAGCTATTTAATCCCTGGGGGCTCCATCTCCGATAAGGACAGGGTAAATACAGTTGAAAAAAAAAGGAAAAGTGCCCAGAATATATTTACAAATGTAATAAAAAATTATCACACAATCATAAACAAATAAAAGAAAAAAAAATATTTAAAAATTAAATTGAAATTTTGCGCGGACGTTTTAAATCATAATCGGGAACGCAAGAGTCCATCTCCTGCATTGCAGTATTTTCATGATTAATAGGCGAGTCGAAAATAGTAATGTTTAATAAAAAATTAAAAAATTTAATGTGTTTAAATTTATTAGATGTGTTTAAGAAAATCTTTTTAAAGAAGGAATGTTAATAGATTTACAGATATTAGAATTGCGCATGAACCATTTAGCAGAGATAATTGGACGGATAGTGATATGTAGTAAAGTTTCTTGACTTATTAGACTAACTAGATGTAGCTGCATAGGACCAGACCGGGCAAGCGTACGTGAGAATTGGGCGAAGCATAGCAGTATAAAATAAAGAAGAATTTTGTTATCCTTGGTCATGGTAGAATTTCTGTTTATAAGTGGATAGAGTTTTCTGAAGGCAATACGAAATTTAATTTTTGGTGTACAGAAAATGTTGTTTCCAAGTTAAATGCTGATCCAGATTAACTCTAAATATTTTGTTTGACTATTCCAAGGTATAATAATATTGTTGATCATAATCACAGGTTTTTTAAGTTTATTTTCAATAGAGAAGAGAACAGCTTCAGCCATATTTTCATTTAAAAAGAAATTTTCCATTTAATGAACGAGTTATTCAGAATTTTAATGTGATTAGTAAAGGTGATAGCTAAAAATTTAGTGTTTTTATTTTTTGCGAAGGATTGCAGTATCATCAGCGTAGATAGCAGTTAAGAGTTTAGGATTAATTGAGATATCAGCAATAAAAAATTAAGAAAAGAAGAGGTGAAAGTTTACTACCTTATACAACTCTAAATGCATCGCCATAATCAATTAAAATCATTACATTGGCAAATGAAATTGGGGAAAATGATTTTAATACCCATAGCCACATTGAATTAAATGAATTGTTTTTGGATGAGGATTTTAAGTGACAATGATATTATTTGAAATCACCTTAAATATTATCGTAGATCCAGAAGACGATAATGACGTGGAAGAAAAACCAGTAACCACTCATTGCAAAAATTAATTCAAGGTCTTCAACTTCGCAACAAATCATTTTTGTTAATGACCCCGATTCTGAATGACTCTTTAAATCACTGCTTGAATTGATGGTAAGTATATCGCTGTTTTAAACTTATATAGTAACACAGTGAACTAAATAGAAAGTTAGCTGAATTTTCATCCCAATGTCTAATTTTTGAATACATCGGCAGAAAAAGGGAAAAGAATGAAGTTGGCGACAATATATTGTAAAAATAGTCTTTTCTGATGATGAGAATGATTAGGTACCAATTCGCCATAACACTATCAGATGGCGACAGTGATTACAAAGTGATATTATTATTATTTTTTTCTTATCCCACTTGGTCGACAGCACCATCTAGACCAAGTCCAAGAACACATGTGGTTTCATGGAAAGAGGGAAAGGGGGATTGGAGCACCCGTAGGTAGAAGTCTGAGTTGGTTCCATGTCGCTGTAGAAGGAGGGCAGCGCCTTCGGGTAGGACTTTTAATAGAAACTACTTCGAATTTGCGTGTCGGGTGTGAGAAAACCGAAAAACTCCCACTGGTAGTCCGACTCACGAGGCAAGATGCTGAACGTCCCAAACGCCATCGAGGCTTCTTTGTGTTTTGAAACCGTGCCTACAACAATGCCGCCTGCAGATTGAACCTTTACTCAAATGCTCACTAGCGGCGCTCATTGCCACTGAAACACGAGTCCGGCCAATTAGTCATAAGTCGGGTCATTAAGAGATCATTAGGCCATCGGGCCATTAAGTTATTCCTCGCTCATTGTCCTTCAATGGACTGTTTGCGGTATGCATAAATGAACGTATATAAACACAAAATGCGATACGTGTATGGAATAAAAATTAAAAATTTGTAAAATTAAAATGTCTTTTTGAATGATCAACAAAATTGAAATCATCGCAAAAATTAAGTAACAAGAAAAGGAATATAAATATTAATTATTATTATTATTATTCAATGGCGCAACAGCCCATGGTGGGTCACGGCCGTCTTCCTACTGGCAGATACCGAAACATGAGATGTTTTTTCTTTTTTATGGGGTAAGAATGTCAGCCCTGTGCCCAACGTTCTACAGTCATATTAGACCGGGATCTACAGTTTAAAAGTGGATTCCGAATCACTACAAACATCCACAACACCACCATCGAAATATGTAGATCGATCACCGAGCGCCAGAGATATTGTAATTATTACTAAACCCATTAAAATTATTTATAGACGAGAAAATAGAAAAGTTTAAAGTATGCTTTATCGTATTGTGACTAATTAAATTACGAAATTGTAAAATGGAAAGTGTAAAAACTTGTTTTAAATTAGCTTTAATAAGTGCATGTGTGAAAAAAAAGCGCAGATTAATCGCTGCAGGTTTGTTTTTGTTCTACATATTTATGCAGATTTGAAACCACGCCCAAACAAGATTTGGACAGGATCGGTCCACTTTCTTCCACTGCGGCATCGGATTCTAGTCCATAAATCGCAGTTCTACATCACAGTTCATTTATAAAAAGTGGTAATGGTCAGATTAGAGTGAACATTAAACTCGAACTTAAAGAAAATTCTTCAGCTTTTTCAGAATTATTTCAAATGAGCTAAAATTTTTTATTCGCTTAATACACGGATTTAAAAAGTGCCTCTGCTGTTAAAAAAATAAGAACTACTTGTTTTTAAAGATAACAATTCTCGACAGAAAGATTTTCTACATGTACGAAAGCTTAATGAATTTTGAATAAAATACGAGCTTTAATTGTGTATTTATTATGCCTATTTGATAATTATATAAGTCATCATCATCATCATCTGTGCCGTAACAGCCCCATGGTGTATCAAGGCCGTCTGCCTACTGGCAGATTTTGAGACAGGGGAAGTTTTTCTTTTTACGGGATAGGGTTTTCAGTCCTACGCCCAACGCTCTACTGTCATATTAGACGCGGACCTACCGTTTAAAGTGGATTCGAACCACTACAAATATCTATGGCACCACCGAGTTCGAACCCGAAACCTGTGGCACAAAGGGGCAAAGTAGCAAAGTATATAAAATTGTTGTTTATTATTTGGGGCCTGGTGGCTAGCGCTTTATGCCATAGGTTTCGGTTTCGAGCCCTGGAGTGGTATGGATGTTTGCAGTGGTACGGAATTCAGTTTAAACTGTAGGTCCCTGTCTAATATGACTATAAACCCTTGAGCGTAGGGCTAAAAACTCTACCCTGCAAAAAAGAAAACATATCTTATCTCGTGTGACATCTGTCCAGTAGGCGAGGCGGCCTTGGCCACTATGGGGCTGTTGCGCCAATGATGATGATGATGATGATGATGATGTTTATTATTTATTATTATTTTCTTATAAGTATTTCAAGTAATCTATCATGATTATAGCATATTATTCTAATCATACTTAAAAAAAATACTGGTAATATTTCTAGAACATTTACAAAAGTTTTCCTAATCTCAATAAATAAATTTTTATCTGGTTATATAATTTAAAAATGAAACTTCATTAACTTACCAAATATATAAGTAATAAATTACATTTTGGATGTGTTTCTGTACACACAAAATTATAAAGTAAAATTCAGCTATTGATATAGGCTTCAGGTTCGAATCCTGGCGGTGGTATGGATGTTTTGATAGTGGTTCGGAATCCACGTTAAACACTAGGTCCCGATCTAATTAACCCAAAGTGTGATCGTAGAGTGACATACCGAACCAAATCTAGCTATAGATAAGTTTCATCAACAATTAATATTAAGCAAAATAAATATAACGGAATTGCAGCAAATTAAAAAAAAATATAAGCACTTGATAACAGTTAAAAAACAATTTATTTAGTAATAAATCTCTAAATAATAAAATATTCGTAAATAATTAAATTAAAGAGTTAAAATATCAATTCGAATTAAAAAAAAAAAGAATAGTTCGATTACAATACTATTATTTTTAACAAATAAATTTTTATAAAATATTTAGGAATTATGTTATTAATTCATAAATATAAATAAATGTAATAATATAATATAAATAATGCAGCAAATCAAAAAAAAAAAAAAAAAAAAATATATAAGAACTTGATAAAAGTTAAAAAACAATTTATTTAGTAATAAATC